>KZ062619.1:0-46620 GCA_002091835.1 Anopheles maculatus
GTGGGAAAATCGCACCCGTGATTGGAGGTCGTGCACGAATCTCAGATCTCAGAGCAAAAAAAAACTTTGCCCTCCTGAGACAACTGTCACAAAAACTGTAGCATTCTGCATGCTGACGAAGGGTACAAGTACATTAATTCACCATATTTCATGTGCAGATACTTCAATGGGAGATGCTTAAATTTTTGAAGACGAATCTATCTTTGCTGGTTTGACGGAATTTGGGAATATTTCAAAAAAATGGGCAACACCTACACAAACCGCTAAATTAACACATTCTTCTAGAGCTTTTTTAGAACCTTGTTTTGTATAGAATAAGTTTCAATTATCCTTTACAATTGAGAGCATACACAGTGAAAAGTGTTCCATCCCGTTTTCAACAGGTGCGCTAGTCTGTAATAGTTTGACACCATTCAACGGCTAACAATTACTGCAGGATAATGATCAAACTCAAACACTTTGCCGGTAGTATGTCAATTGTTGCGGTAACTTTTTCTGCCTTTTCTACCCTGTTAGCAAAACATTTCCGTCACGCTGCAGACCTGGAGGTGATTTTCACATGTCGCAAATGACGTACTTTATGCCGCTAACTTCACCCATTTGTCGCACAAGTTATGGTAGTTAATTAAAAACTTTCCTTTCTACCGTGATTCGCCGTGTTTTGTTTCTACGTGATGGGAACGGCACAGCGAGAGCGAGAGAGAGAGCGAAAAAAAAAGAAAAATATTCATGCAAAAGCCTGTAAACTAGCGTCTAATAGTGACGGTAGGACAAACTTTGTTCCCTAACGCCCTCGCCTCGTTTGTGTCATATAAGTTGATGAAATATTCAACAGCAAAATGCTGATGCAGATCGCATGATGAGGTCCACCACCCCCTGGTGGATTGACATCCATGGGGAGGACGCACAAGGTATTTACACGTGGGTAGAATTTTCACCGAACACAGCACAAGCTATGCAAAAGGTATAATAAGTTAAATTAAAAGTTCCCATCCCGCCCGGATCGGTGTCCGGATCGATTGATTAGTAATGCGACCTCGGGGCCTGTTGGGCATTACATATGGTGGGTGGAAAATTATAGGGGTCACATTTTCCATCCGGCCCTGTTTGCTTTCAGCTTTTTTTTTCCTCGCGCGCAGTGTAGTCTTACCGAGTGGCATTCTTAGTATCGATCGATTAATGAAGAAAAGTGAGCGTTAACGAAGGCCAGCCCAAGGTAAAAATACACATCAACGTTCGGTATTTTTACGTTTCCAGCGCTCGGCTACGATTAACCGAAATTGAACTTGATACGGCTTAATCATGGGGCTGGAATTCGGGAAGCGTTCGTGTGTTTTGTTTCCTACTTCATCCGTGCGGCGACGGCGACACCCCATCGATATGATCGAGGGGGTCTATTGAAAGTCAAATCAAAGTCAGCAAAAGGACATGTATTTTTTAAGGCTAGCCAGGCGAGGAAACTCTTCACGAAAACTCACGGGCAAGCGGTGGCCTGCGTTAGGTGGGTTGGCTATCGTGCCGGTATCAGCGACGGCGCTTGTATAACCTTTCAGTTTCGTCCATATAATTAGGTTAGGTAACACCGGTGAAAATATTTGAACCTTTCGCTATTACATTTCATGTCTCGGGTTACGCTTTCCGCTTTGCCAAAACGATACTCGACCGGTACTGGTAGTGCAAGAAAAAGGGATAATGGCCACGGCCAGTGGCACTGCACTTAAATGGAGATTATTTTTATCATTTAATCAATAAACCTATTAAGCCTGGGGCAACGTTCGCATCCCGGTGAATAATTCATGCAATGCTGCCGATATTTACTTACCATCTCTTCCATAAGAAAGATCGCTTCGCATCAAAGAAAGAGAAGGGGATAACAGAAGACATGATAAAGACTAGCGTGGACAAGAGTGGAGAAAAAGTATAACTAAATTTGACTAGGTGAAAATGGCACTTCAAAGACAGGTGCGAAACAAAGATGAACTTATTTCACCGAATTCGGCCGGGTCTTTCATTATAGCTGAAGGGAAAAAAAGAAGGACATCGTTACAAAACCCAGACCAAGTACACCTACCGAAGCGCTGGAATGCATAATAAGGTACAAGATGTAGTAGAAGAAAACTGAAAGCAACGAAGAAGAAAAAAACATAATAATTGAAGGTACATTACGTGCAGGGAAGTAATTTTAAGGATTTCTTAGTTCGGTGTACATGAAAAAAAGGCCGTCCCGTTTGAAGCTACTGGTACCCCCAAAATGACAGCAGATAATAGCAACCATGTTAAAGAAGCTCCTGCGTGCTTCTTACGATAAATAAACACCCAACAAAATAAAAAAATAAATGGCTCCACCCGACCACAGGCTCAACTCGGGCCAATAGAAAGTTGATCCTGATTTGTGACAGTCTGGGTAAAGTCTTCCCGTTTTTTTTTGTTTTGCTTCCATTTTGCCGCACTGTTCGCTCCTTCCCATAATTCCGGTTTTTCACTTAGCCGACTGAGCCGGCGGAGGAAAAATGCCAAAGATTCTCAAAGAACGATTAGCGGCCGGGTTTTGTACGGGTGCGAGATGAAAGCACCTTCCCGGCCCGGCAGTACAGTCGCGTTGAAGTGCTGGAATTCGTTGCAAAATGAAATAACTTTGAAGTGTTTCCTCTGGGCAAGGTTTCGGAAGGTTCGTCCAAATTTGACAGCTTGTCAGTGGGGTGATTTTCCATCCGGTGAGCGGGTTGTTTCTGTTTCGCAAACGGCGGACGAGTTAGCTTTAAATCATCAATATTTTATGGTACATGTTAAACAATCTAATAATCTGTTTGAGGTTAGGAAGCGCTTGGAAATAAAGAGTCGTAAAAGAAAAAATGCTACGGTGGTTTTTCGTGTACAAAGTTTTACGGCGTTAAACTTGAACAATTTGTATTATTAAACCAAAAACTTGTTGTATGAGTTGTGTTACCTTATGCGAGTTTAATTTAGTTTCTACATTAAAAGTAAAATTATTAATCCTCATTCTCATTCTCATTCCAGTCAACCGAAACCGATGGCATCTGATTCGTGACGTGTAAAGAGGTAAGATTTATGCAACTTCTGCTCGTCACATTTTGCGCACTAGACAAAACTTCTTAATGATTTCACAATGAGCCGAGCGCAAAGGCGTAAGCGGAAAATTGGAAAACATGCTGTTTTTACATTTTTACAACCAGCTAATCTCGGCACGTAAAACATGTCGAGGGCGTCTGCTGCCCTGATCAGCACGGAGTGTGCGTCTGCATTTTTAAACACTTTTTACCTTACCTTTACCCCTACATTTGGCAAGCTGCCGAATCCCTTTCCGAGACCCTTTTTTCTTCTTTAGCTTGGGTAATTAATTTTCGCATTTTTATAAGAATCCTTCCGTCCAATGTCAGCGCACACAATAAAATGAGAATATGGCGCGGAAAACGTAAAACATGAAGTGAAAGGAAGTGTTCGTAAGGTTCCCAATTACAAGTGGTGGAAAATGTTTATTTTGTTTGGGCGCTTACCGATACGACCGTCTACAATCGCTTGCTAAATATTGTTTAATTCCTTTAGCATGGTAAATTGCAACCATTAATGTGTTTGTGTTTCAGGAAAAGCACAACTTTGTGTTTGTGTTTAAGCATTCAGTAACTAGATTGCGAAACATTCATGCATCATTGAGCTATTGAGCAATTGTGAGAAGGGAAATTAAGGATTCACCCTACTCAAAACATTGTAAAGAAAGAATATTTCTATGAACTGTAAAATGGAAACAAGACGCTCGTTAAGATTTAATTGCAAAAGGTTCCGAACGTTTCCGAAAACGAGTTCCTAAATAATGATTACTTGTAAGAGGTACATCATTTCGTACAAGTATAAGTTTATTTTTGGCTTAGAGTGGGTTTTAAATTAACAATGGGGATGATCGTAGCTTCCAGTCACAATACTCACGGAACAATTAAATAGTGATTTTTTGACATTTATGTGTTTTTGTGACATTTATAACTATGTGCATAGGGTTGTCATAATAAAAACCGTTGCTACTAATATTTAAAGCATGTTAAGTTGAGTTTTATTAATATTTTACTTGAAAAATGTTAGCAAAAATGATTCTTTAGCAAATTTATATTTCCATGCGTTGTTTTACCACTATTAAATCCATATCTTTTATTTTTACATGGCTAATACGTTGATTAAGTTAAAAAGCCATATTAATTTAAACATAGACTCCCCATTTTTGAAATTCACTTATTTTATATTTATTTTATTTGATCCCAAATGACGGCTTAAGGTGTTATTTTATATTTCTTCAACAACAAAAAACGTAAAAATAACGACAAACTGTTCAAACCAAGTTTTTTTTAAGTTTTTATAGAATTTAATCTATCGAAAAATACATTTACTTTATGCATTTTCAGTAGCTGGGGATATTAAAAAAATAATGATGAAATTGTTAATAAATCATCAAAATAGCAACTAAAAAAATATATTATAGATCATGTTAAATCCTTTGCTCAAAATTCTGTAATTTGTTTTATTATTTTGCAAAATTTGATTGGTAAATAAGTCAGTCCTGAAAAAATCTAGAAAGCAGGTGAATGGCAAGACCAAAGTCATCGTTAAGCCAAGAATTGTTTCATGTTCAAAATATCATCGCAAAAGCTTGAATTCTCAGTATACGGCTGTATTTTATACTGTTTCAATAAACCATCTACAGCGTCATGCAAACGATGAAAAGCGGTATAGCAGTCATTGTACTTCTAAAGCAAGCGCAAAGCGAGTTAGAATCCATTTGAATTTTTGGTACGGCTGTTTGTCTTTGTCTGCAAAGTAAATAATGAATTATAGACAAGACCCTCAATCGGGTTGTTTTTCCACAACGCTTTAAAATTTGAATGAAAGAATGTTTCCTTTGTGTTTTAAAGTGTTTTAAAACCTTCAAAATCAAAATAATGAAGCTACGTACAGTCCAAAGATTGTTATTAATTCAATTGAAAAACTGGGCTTCAATTTAACTGTTTGCAAACAAAACTGATTGAATAGCGCTTTAATTACTGTTCTCTAGTGGTTGGTTCTGCCGGATTTACCGAACGGTGATCCTTTAACCTGCAGAGTAACGACACAAAACTCCAACTCCAGCTGTGGTTGTTATGATTGATGATCCAAACCACAACACCACCACAGTTGCAACAAACAAAAATGTTAATAATTTATGCACCAACGAGACGCGTACAATCCTGGAACTCGCTAGGGTAAAGCGTTGCCACTAGCAGGCACACCACTTCAAACTGCAATCAGGTGCACCAGTCTACCGCTCGAACGGTTCAGTGAATGGGTAGGTGATGAACTGATATTAATTGAATTTTAATTAGGGGCTCAATTTACTGCCACACTACCAGCCCACTCAACATCAACAAAAACTGAACAAAAAAACCTTGAGACTTCCATCGACATCGGTATCGATATTGGGGATTTATTAGTAGTGGTTTGCACGTTTGTTTGTTGTTTTCTCTCGATTCGTTGTCCTTTGTGTATTCATGTGAAAAGTCGATAACCAGATGTTAATTCCAATCATTCGTTTATCCGTTCACTGTGGTGAAACGGTTTTTCGTGTTATGCTTTATGAATGGGAGCGACTAAAAACCCCGTGAGTGTCACTTTAATTGGCTCGGCACTAAAGAGTGGCTAATAAATTATTAGCTTAATTTTCTATTCATTATACACATCACTAGCAGCCTTATGTAAAACGTTCCATCATCATCAGTGTGTAGGATTTGAACGTTCTGATGATGTGTTGGCTATGGACATGTTGAACCTGCTAATATGCTTGCTGTCTGGAAGCAACATCAATGTTTATTCGCGTTCGAAGATGATGACGATGGTTTGTCGATGGAAATGTATGATGCTCTTGGGTGTTCGTGGCAGCACGGCATCACCACGAACAAAACTGTAATCTAATGCGAACTGTTTTCACAACTGTCTCGCGCTCTCTCTCTCTCTATCCGGGTGTCGAAGGTGTCTAGTAGATTGGGCGAACCTAACGGAGGCCTAACGTGTTTGTCTAGCCTTTTGCCACGCAAATAAACAAGCGTGCGCCGGGCATAGTTTTAAACTCCTGGCGACAACGCATATTGGGGAAGATAAACAGTTGCTGACGTTTCGGAATACGGCCCCAAATTCTATCACTCGACTAGGACGCTCATGGAAACGCGGCCGCGGAAGCATCCTTAAGGAAACATTGTTCTCGGCAGCTGTGTAAATGGTGAAGCGTGCGACTAGAACAGGCAGTCGTGTTGTGTGATTTTCTTTCATTCGGCATAATTTTGCACTCCAATGTTTATGCGCTGCTGTTTGACTGCTGCTGATGGTAACAACCGAAGCGAATGAAAAACAAATTCCAGCTGACTATAAAATTTTCGGGTGACAGCGAAAGGCGGTACGGTGTTATTTCATTTGCAGCGCGTCAAGCGCGTAGGCTGGTGAAATAAAAGAAAATGTGTTCCCTCCTTCGAGGTCACCGCATTGATTGACTTGGTACTGTTTGTGCTAGCAAACTTGCGAGCTAAATTGTGTTTGTTTTTAGTTGCCGGGGAAAAGTGGTTTCGGCCGCAAGATACACATACTTGCACACGCGTCGAGTCGTAAAACTGCACTAAAGTGGAATGGATTGGGTGAATGGTGAATGTAGTGTGTAGCTGTGTGTGGGTTTGTGTGTAGCAAAACATTATTCATATGGCATGCAAACCGAGCGAACGGAGCTGGAGATTCGAGGTTTTAATTCAAATCTGGATGCTCTCACAGCACCGATAAACAAAACTATTTCATTATAATGTTTATATTTGCTTAAGCGGTCGTAATTGGGTAGTAAAAAAACTCGCTACTGTTTCTTGTTCGAAAGCAACATCCAAGTAAAGTTAAGGAATGCAAAACATATTTCTTTTTACATAAAAAAATACTTCTGAATAGTTTAAAAGTTTTCTCCAAATGTAATCAAATTTATAACACAGAATTCGTGCTAGGATAAGCATAATTTAACATTACATTGAGTTAAATTGACACCGAGCTTAAATTGACTAACAAGCGAATAACGCACATTGCCCACACGCTGGCCACAAAACCAAATTTCTGACACGAAACCGAGCGCTATGATTTATTCCCCGAACGTGTCCAGTCATGCACAAAGCGTAGGGGCGAATGTGTAAGTGACATCCATGCCGTTTAGAGTTCGGATTTCAGTATGGAAAGCATAAGCTTACACTGATGGTGAACCGGTGGCCACCATCGTACGTTTGTGGAATGGATTTAGAAGCTTAAGATGTGGAGGTTGGAAAATAATTAAACCCAAACCATGCTCAATACAAACGATTCGAGCTGTGTATGGACCGCGCTGTGTATGTGTTGCTGCTTTTTTAACTTGAATTAATTAAATAATAAGCCAGCGCTTATTTTTCATTCAAATCGAGAACACAACCGTGTAGCCGTTGTGTCGCCCGCAGGCTTTACCATCACCGCAGATGAGTCAATGGTTACCGGAATCAGTGCGAACCTTGGAAGCGAGCGAGGGCTGGAAAAATATTGAAACAAACGCAGACCCTTTGACACCGTACTGCCATCTGTGAGCAAAAGTGTCTACGACGACCGAAACTCCCGGTTTGGCTTAAGGGTACGTTACGAAATCGAAATGGAGGCGCCCAGTACCGCGTGGAAGCAGTCGTGGCCGGGGTTGCTGTCCGCAAAGGCACGGTGTGTGAGTGTGTGAAGGTGGTCTGGTAAAAGTTTGAACCGCACGAGTGCCATCGAGCGGGTACAGCACTTTACCTTCTCTGCAGGCGATACCCGGACAGCGTACCATTAGTGAAAGTGGCCCAGACGACCTCAAGCACAGACGAGCGTTCGGTGGAGAAAGTTGATACTGGGACGGTGGCAAAAAAATTTACCAGTGGGTCGCGTGGATTTCCCACCACTCACTCACTCATATCCGGAGTAAGCTCACCCTCAACCTAGCGTTCAATCGACCAACCGGAGCAGCAAGCGCCCTCTCTCCAGTTTGCATTTAGCTTCGGGGCTCTGCGACGACAAAAAGGATGAAGTTTTAATTGAATATGGGATTATGATGGGTTGCCTGTGTTGTGAGTCAAGCGTAAGCGGTCTACCAACATGTCCGTTCGACTTTTGCGCTGACTCGAAACGGCATAACACCCGCCGTCGGAGAAAGAGGCCTGCAATAAAAAGGGTCCAAACGGGGCGTCGGCACAACAGTTGGTTCCCTCTAGGTCATTGTTGCTCGGAGCGCAACGAGTGATGATCTATTGTGCTGCCGAAAAGTGTGGATACCAGCTACTTAAGTTTGAAAAAACAAAGGCCCAAATATAACATCGCTTGCTTCATTCGGGTCCAGAACAACTCGGAACAATAACACAGTTTTGACAGTTTGGCTACCGTTTTTGTTGCAGTAGTGATCGGGCCTTTAAATGCCGGCAGATTAGGATAAGGATCAGGTGCGATTACCGTGACGGATGTACGCTCTATAATCGTTCGGGTGCTTCAGATTGTATGTTTATCTTTTCTCCCCCGATGCGAGAACTGCTCCTAAATGGTAATTAATTTCGGTATTTTTAAGCTTTCTCTACGAAAACGGTTCGGCTTTATTGAAACAAACCCACTACAGGGTATTCAACTTTCATTTTTCACATCCAACATTCATGTCGAACATCCGCTATAAAAGGCAAAAATATTCTATTTGGAACAATTTCCAAGAAACTTCAATAAACTGTAACCAAATACACTGTCCCAATTACGCCAAAAACGAACTATAATCAACTATTGCATACTGCTTTAACGAACGTGTAAGCAATAAATCTATTAGCACGAAAGGCATAGGAAATCGGAACAGCCACTTTACAAGTACCTACCAAGCCGGTCCACCGAACAAACAAACCACCACCACCACCAGTGCGAGGGAAAAACGGGGGATATAAATTTTCAGTTCGATACTAATTGATTCTTAAAAACTGATGGCAAATCCCATCAAATCTAGCCATAAACATCAACCGGGTCCGGAGAGCTACGGTACGTGTGCCGTATTGTACATTTTCCAACCAGCGGTCACGAACAGCCACCGAATGGTTCGGCTGGGATAGCCAAAATTGGGTTGCTAATTTTAGCATCCCCAATCCGGCTTTCCTTAAAATCCTACATTCTGCTTTACGCCTCTTCTGCTTCTTGCCTCACCAGTAAAATAGTAATCCGTTTCCATCGCACACTCTATAAGTGACCCAAATGCATTTGTTGGAGTGCAATCGCTCAGCGTGGTTGAGTCGACAACTTACATTGTGTTTCGGATTATTTGGAGCATTCATTTTACTTTTCAGCAGCTAGTTTGGGAGGATTGCATTTATCAAACTGTAACACTTATCATACGCGCTACAAAAAATCCGCTTACAATCGATCTTCTGGATAGCTTTACTTCAAGGATTAATTTTTTACTTCGTTTCCAATCATGACGTTGTTAATCTTTAATCTAATGGACCTAATGGAGTTTGTGTCTAGTTTGAAGAGTTATTAATTATATCAACAATGCATAAACTATCACTCGATGCATAATTGTGAAGTTGTTGTTTACATTCGACAATAAATCTAACGTTATGAGCATATTAAAATCAATAAACCCTGTTCTCGGACTACTAGTTATAGATAATTCAACGCCCAGTTGACCCCCAACTTCTGGAACACAAGGTAAAGGCAGAACGGTTTAAAAATAATTGCGGTCTTTGCTGAGTGCCGCATGCCAATTAAATTATTGCTCCCGGACATTGGCGTGCACTTAGTCGCCCTTTTCTGTCTTACCGCAACAACAAAAATAATGCATCGTTATTTATAGCTATTGAGCGAAGTAAAACGGAATCAAACATCACCCTGAGAGTGTGTACGATGGTTCGCGGTTCGCCGGAGTATCAAGTACAATTTGGCTTGAATTAAAAAGATCCAATTTCCAAGCGAACGATGCTATGCGCCATCCATTTTCATGACCATCCCCGATCGAAGGTCACGTGGGTTTGGGATATTCGGACGAATTGTAGGAAAGCTCGAAGGAAGGTGTTGAAGGCAGCAAATATCTGAGGATGAGCATCTTGAACTGATCGTTGCGTTTCGTTTTGTGGCATCCGATGTACCGACGGCAAGGTTGATAAGAGTTTCGATTTGCCATTGAGCATTATTGAATCTTAATCAAATACATATACGTCTCATCGTGACGTGGGTAAACACATCTCAAACCGTCCGTTATTCGATCCGACTGCAACAGTGAAGCACAAATATGCACGGAAGGTAAAAGAGAAAATTGCAATTTTCTTTCGCGGTACCATCGCAGATCTCTTTGGCGCTGGCCAAACTTTGAACGAGATTTATATCATTGCTACACTGCACTTTACTTTGTATCCATCAATTTCTCCATCGCAAGCTTTGTCGCCATCTACAATCTTGATAGGATAGTGCGACGAATAAAAGTACATAACCTCACACTGCGATGATGACGCTAGTGCAAAGGGACAAACATTTTCTTCGGTTTAAAATCTGTCCCCTATCAAGCTAGTCGCTTCCTATTTCCGAAAAGGTGTGTCTGTAGACGTTCCCAAGTCTTCGGTTCGGGACGATGTACGATCGATGCAACTGTCGTCGTGGTGACTGAATGCTGTGGACAAAAATATAGGATGAAGATCCCGCGAACTGCATAACCGTACAGCGATCCCGTCGACCGTCGACAGGAATCCATTAGTAACGAACATATATTTTACATTTGCCTTCCAAATAATACCCCTCCCTTACTACCGTTTTGTACCAGTCCATGACCCCGCCTTTTCAGGAAATGGGCAACCGCTTCACTACATGCCGACGGTCGAACCGAGGCGTTATAGGTAAATGGCAAACAGTAACACGTATCGGAACACGTTGGACGAACGACGGAAATGGGTTGGAATTTCGGCAACTCGGTGTTCGGAGGTTCGGTGTTTGCATGCAATTAGCGCCCGGGCGACAACACAATTTGATGGACAGCTGGAATTTGACGCGAAATTTGGTGTGCCGCACCGTGAACCCTAGTGAGTAAGCGATTCCAGGCGCAAATCTCGCGACGCAAACGTGCTGCAAATTATGAATATTAAACCATTTGAACACGCATCAGACTGAGATGGTTGACGAGGACGTTAATGGTACCGGTGATGCTCGTTTCCTACTTCATCTTTCACCTTCAAAAGGTGGCAATATTAAGTGATCACGCTTGTAATTGGCTGACGATGGTGTACGTCGCGTGAGAAACGTTTCTACCGGAGTTGGAAAGTTTAAATGAGTTGGTTAAGGTGCTTCTTAGTGTAACAAATTATGAATAAAACTTTCAATTTGCAACTAGTGTTGTCAAGTGCGCAATGTTGGTGATAGGTTATCTAAATTATTATTTGCAATTAAAGCTGGGCTACACGAGAATAAAACAAACTTTATTCTCTTTCTTTCATTTATACCAATTGGAAATAAAGTATCGAAAGGCACGCCATTACCATAAAGTTGCTAAATATTAAGTGATCACGCTTGTAATTGGCTGATGATGGTGTACGTCGCGTGAGAAACGTTTCTACCGGAGTTGGAAAGTTTAAATGAGTTGGTTAAGGTGCTTCTTAGTGTAACAAATTATGAATAAAACTTTCAATTTGCAACTAATGTTGTCAAGTGCGCAATGTTGGTGATAGGTTAGCAAAATTATTATTTGCAATTAAAGCTGTTTTCTTCACAGGCTACACGAGAATAAAATAACTTTATTCTCTTTCTTTCATTTATACCAATTGGAAATAAAGTGTCGAAAGGCACGCCATTACCATAAAGTTGCTAAACAAATGAGAACAAATTAATGGCTGAACCGAACCTTCTGGGCTTCTATGTTCCGAATTTTTATGAAACATTTTTTTTTCGTTCCATACCAGCGATTGGCTCTTGCACCGTTCGGGATATTCATGTTCTGCTGGCTGCCAATGCCAAAGGACGGCTGCTGCCCAAGGACTCGACAATCCTTGACGGTAATCGATGGAACCGATAAAAGTGTTCAGATAATCGGAACAGATTGTAGCGCTGAGTGTGCAACGGCTGTTCTCTTCTATTCTGCTGGTTGGATTTTTCTTGCCAAGCGTGGGATCGTTTACTGCTGCTGGCGGTGAAGTTTCTTTTCTTTTGGTGTGTCCGCTTGGTAGGAAAAAACAGGGCTTTCCACAAGGTTGTTTTTGCCCACCGCCATAGCGCTAATTCTCATACAGCTGTACCAGCTGCGTTTTCACCGAGTCGTCCATCCAGCAATCGGAACCACTTTCGATCGATCATGCGGACCGCAGAAAAAACGCACTCACAAACACACACACACACACACACACACACACACATACACACACACACAAACGCGAACCGCGGCTTCAATCATGAATAAGGCATTTTTGTGCTTGATATAAAAAGCAAATCTTGAACATTGTGGAAGACCCTATCGATGGGTCTTTGGGATGAAGTATTTGAATGATGGAGATCCTTTTGATAAATTTTGTAACACATTCAGATTTTGTTTCCACTACTATTACACAGTTTCCAATTCAATTAAAAAAATTGCAATATAACACCCTAAAAATATACCTTTAACTGCAAAGCAAAGCAAGTTCGCTCTAAACGTTCCATTTTGTCCACAAATAAGTTTAATCAAGAATCGTTTCTTTCGTCATTCGCCATCGTTTTACGTCATCGTAGCACAACCACGTACATCTCGTCCTTAGTCTTTCGCAACGGAAGCCAACAGTACGAGTGCATCAACGTTCCGCACACCCAGCGAATCCGTTCGTTCGTTTCACGAACGATTCGTTCGCTCGCGGGACCATTATCTATGGCTGGAGCCATCAACGGTTGTCATTAACCTCAAATTGGCGGAATGAAATAACGGAAGAATGCAAAGTATTTCTTCCCCGGTTCGTGGCACATCCACAGCATTTGCTTTATCCACTTAATTCACTGATGGGCGAACCCAAAGAGCACCATGCACCGGGTAAGAAGAGGTGCTAGAAATAGTTGAGTGATGAGCATTTGGAGAAAAAGAAAAAAAGGTTCATCTACAATATCTGAGGCTGTGTGTACGAATCATCTATTTTTCACAGCATGCAGCGTACAGCTCGAGTTGACTCGTTAAATAGATTGTATTATTTATTGCTTAGGTAATTACTCAAATAATGATAAACTAATATTGAAATTGTGTTGTAAAATTTCATATTAAATGATATTTTGTACAGGAGACGAGTATCTTTTCAACTACATGGCATCACAAATGCATGGCTTTCAGCTCGCTCCAGCTCACCTTAAACTACGTGATGGGGAAGTAAAAGCGAGAGATCGTTTTAAAATATGCGACGATGAAATACAAACACGGCGGAAATTATGCAGGATTTTAAAATGAAGGAGCAGAACAAGGAATAATTTATATGCTGTCGGTTCATGAAGCGTCTGTACGGTATGTTCGTCTGTAAATTATGTTTTACACTATACAAGGATTAAAAAGGATCCATCTTAGTAATGCAAGCGCATTTGCAGAGTCAACACATGCCTTAGGCTTTGGAATGTCTTGTCAGAACTGTTCCTACGATACCTGAAACATTTTAACTGTTGTGAATTGTACACTAACGGCGTAGGAAAATCATTTTAAGAGATAAAATCATCTTGTTGGTTGGTTTCGAATCGTTTAATGTATTTCAAAACTCTTTCGTGACAATTTGTAAATTGAGCATACATTTTCTTTGCACAACCATAGCCGAACATGTTGTGGATTTAAATTAAATTTAAATGTGTGAAAACACGGTTAAAACATTACGGTAATATTCACATAGCTTTTTAATAATATAATAATAGGAGGACTGCTAAACACAACTGTCAACAGTCAGTCGAGAATCATCTTGACAATACGACCATAATAGATATAATAAATATATAATAAATAAGCCATTAAACAATTCGAAATTTGTTTCCTGCATTGCTAGCAAAACAGACACCATGTTTCTCATTCTTGTTAGTATATTTTACCAAAAACGCAGAGAAAAGCTAATCTCTTCTTCCCTTTAAAATGTTTAAGCTATTAAAAATACGTCATATTTTTACATTTTTGTTACGAAATTTACTGTCGTTTATGGTCATAAACGACATCGGAAATTTATGAAAATTATTTAACTTTAATTGAACTGATAAAAATAGATTGTTCAAACACAATCCTAAGCTAGATCGACCGCCGATCAGCACTCAGAATAATCGAAGGGCGAGCGTTCGGAATAAAGGTGGGGACACTCAGTTCGTTTGATTGTTATAAATATAAGCGATTCTATATGAGTCTTTTTTACAAAATCTGTCACAAAAAGCGATTAATAGCTAAATCTAAACGTAAAGGTAAATATTCCGTATCTCAGCTTGTTAAATGCTTGAAAACAAAAAGTAGTTTTATCACAGTATTTGTTCAAAAGGCTGACTCACTGTGCGTTTTGTTTAAAAGCAACACGTGCACCTTTTACCGAACATGGCTTAAACGTTCAACATAAATAACGAAATGCCAAAGTTGATTTTGATTCGGTTTCGTTAAAATCCATAATAAACATTATTCTACGAACAAAATTCGAAGGAACCCAATAACTGTCCATTTGTTACTGTTGAGTGGTAAAATATTGTGCAGCGATGACAATTTTCTCCTTCAAATGTGCCACTTGTACAAACACTCAAAAGGATGCATTTCCAACTGTATCCAATTTCACAGAGCATCCAAACCATTTGAACTAACCTATCATTTACGTTTCATAAGTTCATGCTATTGAACCCAAGCTACAGTTTTGCCCATCCTACCAATGCAGACTTGTTATTCATCTTTGGCATATGGTTCAGGAAAAAAAACAACCTTAACTTAACTGTACGTACTGATCATGTTACGTAAGAATTGTCTAAAGCATCATGCTGATGTGAGTGTTAAGTAACGTTTATAGGCTCATGAGCCAAACTGTGAATGCCATGCAAAGGAACGGACCTTTTTCCTACCAAGCTGCTACAAACTAACGATTCGACAACACTTGAAAGTGAACTGTTGTGAATGCAGAACAGCTTCTTGGCAGCTTTGATTGCTCGTTAGGTCTAGCAGAGAACTAAAAAAAACCAACGGCTCCAATGTGCAATAGAAACGCTGACCAAAACCAAACCATGCATTCAGCAGAAATGATTCAACCCACAAAACTCATCCCCATGCGGATGCAGTAATCTTTTATGAATACAGCAGCATCATTGCCACTTGTTTCCTTTCGAAAGGGGTTTTATGGAGGGAGAATAAAAGCTGAAACCTCGAACGACTGCAGGAAAGAGTTTTCGGGAAAGCATTGGCAAACTGCCTAGAATAACTTACATCAGCTGGGACAGTCAGCTGGCAGGGCGAACGTTGACCGTATATAGTTGACCTGATTTCGGCAGCTAGAATGATGTGGATGGTGTGTCAGAAATTTCTACCCGTGTCCACTTTTTCCGAGCCATTGTCGTAGCAGATTCTTGAATGTATGGATGGAAATTGAATTCACTTTTTTTGGAGTGTTGTTTCGGTCCTTGAAGCAATAAAGCATCATCTAGTTTTGGGGGAAGATATGAACTTTACGGAAGGTACGTTTGATTGAAATTTACAGTTTTGTTGTTTCTACGAGTAACCGAACGATTCGTGAATATCACGTTTGAAAAAAGTTACAATAATCCAAACCAATAAACTGCCAAACAAAAAGTTGGAGTTAAAGTTGATGGCATATCCAATAAAAGTATATGACTGTAACGATCTGTCTCGACAAGGAAGCAGTTTAACAACCTCTCTCGTTCATCAACAACGAGCCAGAAATCGATTTTGTTCGAAATAAACATGTACCAAAACAGAACAGCTAAGACGTTGCATCAAACTCACTTCAAGCGTTTGGTACCGAAGGACAACGACAATGGCTGGCCATTAAAATCATCCGTTGAACGACCCTCATTATGTGGTCGTCTAGCTATTGCCAAATTTAGCCATTTGTTGCTGTTACTTCAAGTGTTTTTTTTTATGTTGTTGTTTATTTAGAGTTCTTAAAAGTGCATGTCTCATTCTTGATTGAACGGATAAACTTTTAATTAAATTGCTCGTTTCAACACATGCCTCGTACCGATTCAATGTCTCATTCAAATCTCACACGAACCAACGCGCTTGCCATCATCAACAAGCCACACACTGTATTGTGTGGTGTTTTTCCAACCATCCCGAGAGCTTTAGAACGGAAGAACGAATGTGTTTCTTTATTTGCTTAAATCTATTAACACCACTTTTATCCCCCAAAATGACAAAGGCGGATCGGAGAGACAGAGCTTTTTCGTTTCGCTGTAGGGGATCTCCGCTTCCTTTGCTTTTTTTCGTAGCTCGGTCGTAGAAGGCTTTCGGTCGAGCGAAGCTCATCTGTGTTTTCTGCGTTTCGTTCCGTTGGTTTCATGTTTGCTTCCAGCGCGGTAAGAGGGCCGCCGGGACAAACGCCGATCGGGGCAAGAATCGGAAGCCGGGTAGGTCAGGATTAACAGCTCGTTAGCATAATTTAGCTACGCCACGGCTTACGACACTAGCGCCAGCGAAGCGAATCTCGGCGGCAAATATGCACAAGAACCTGCCAGTAAAGTGACGACAGTTCTTTGCGAAACCTCACAAGGACATTTTCGCCACTCCTTCCCCTTCCCTTCCCAACGCCTCCTCTATCGCCTTGTAACGGGTAATGATGTTTTCCGAGACTGTTTTCGAACGAGATCCATCACTCACGCCTATCGAAAACTGTGTCGCAAAACTGAACAGGCCCAACGATGACAATGGCGATCGTGGAGTGAACCGATGGTTTCGGTATGAAGTATATTGTTTGGGAGTAAGTGTGTTTTGCTCACTCGTCCTTCGGTGCTTTTACATTTTTATGTCAACATCCTTCGAGCAGGGCAGAACCTGTAAAATGGTTTGGCATGCCGCGAACATGCTATACAAACTCGCCATGGAAATCAATCACTACTTCGTTCCCGGATGTTTTTGTTCTGGAACGCTTACCGGCATTTGATGAAGTTTGGTACGATAAGTTTGATTACGTACGCAGGATTTTTTTCCACCGGCACGCATTCAAATAATACACCACACAGTTGCTGTTGGTGCACATTCGATGGGTAGCAACAACAAAAAAACCACCCGTACAGCCACAGGATGTTCAATCAATTTTTCCGGCGACGATTACACGATTGATTGATGGAGTGCTACGGGTAGCGATTTACCACGTTTACCACGTGTCATCGTGAAAATTCGAAATGGTGAATTTGCAAACAAGACATTGGAAAAGAGCTAAAGAGGGAGAGAGAGAGAAAGAGAGAAAAAGAGGGAAAGAAAACAAGACTTTATCGTCAAGCTTGCTGTGGCGTTAGTTCACTTCGCTTGAGTAAAAACATGTACCACACAACCGTCGTTTGGTTCGACATGGGGCTGTCAAAAGTGAAGCGATATGTTGCCGGATGCGTTGACAAGCGTATGAGAAGCAGTTTGTCTACCCGAACATCGTGCGCTCTAGTCGATATGATGGATCAAACCATGTTCTGTTAGCTGTCAGTGAGACAGTTGCGCTCTGCTGAATCTACCAAGGAAAACTTTTCCTTGCAGGTCAATCAAAACGAGCGATCGTGTGTAAAGACTGCAATCTTGCTCAAGTAATCTTGCTCAAACTTTGATTTGTTCGTACACATATCTGGGGAATTGTTTTATTCTGAACTTAATCCATTGAAAACCACACACACGCACATAAGCCCAGCATAATTACCTTTCCAACCCCGGGATCAGAAAATTTGCTTG
The DNA here is from genome assembly GCA_002091835.1 of Anopheles maculatus. Lineage (NCBI taxonomy): Eukaryota > Metazoa > Arthropoda > Insecta > Diptera > Culicidae > Anopheles > Anopheles maculatus. Next base: position 17,900 of record KZ062619.1, read on the forward strand.
CCGTCTGTCAATCGTGATGAGCCGAGAGAAAGGACCAGAAGGATGTGGAGTTCTTGAGTGGGTTCTCCAACATCCCCCATTCGACCTCCAATGTCAGACGCCTCGTCGACGGAAAGATATTCGCGCCGTCCATCATTAAAAGGTCAACCATTTTGAATCGCTCGTTGTCGGCGGCAGACACTTGATTTGGAGGACCCTAGCGCAAAATTTGCGCTCCTTTCACTAACCAGTGTCAGAACACCTCATTAACGGTGCACTTACGGTTTTGTACATGGCGTCACATGGGAAGCCACCGAACAGGCAGGTTTCCAGGGGTGATAATGTGTTAGTGAACTGCTGATAGTATGTAAAATGAGTGGCCTGTAAATGAAGGATGAAAAAAGGAGTTTCAGGGAGTGTTTGTCTAGTTAATTTTTTTTGCACACAATATAATGTGTCCATGATGTTTAAAGAATACATAAAAGCCTTACAAGAAATTCGCAATAAAATACAAGGACATTTATTTTTCATGCAAATCTAATTAAAAGTGTGCTGCTAACACAGTCTTTCTCCAGAGGAGCCTTATTAAGAACATTATCTGACGCGCAAAAATGTAGATCAAAACCTAAAGTTCTACATCTGGTAAACTATAGCGCAAGGCTCTGCTAACCCCTTTCGAATTCTTTGAAGGTGCCGCCTAGTACGACTAGCAATCATCCCATTTAATCATGACCCTTTCAAAGCTGTGTGCTTGTGTGCAGGCGTTCGACAAAGGCGACCACTTTACCATGGTCAGGATTGCCTAGCTTTAACTTCCTCTAAACCGCTAGGCTCTGCTCTCATGTCATCAGCATTTTTCTCCACATGTCGTTTACACCAGCAGCACCAGGCCAGGATCACGTCATTATGTGTCAGCTGCAATCAAAGAAGTGAAAGAGAGAGAGAGAGAGCGAGAGAGAGTGTCGTGGGTTCTACGCCTTGTCTTTGCCCGTGGAAAAAAGATAAACGTTCGGTTTCGTCCGTGTTTTTCCTTCTCCCTTTCTAGCCGTTCGTTTGTTCAAAGTGGCACCCGTTTTACCTACGCTTTTCACCAGCACCGGTGTCTTTTTTTCCGGAACAGTCCGTCTTTATCTGCCTTCACTAACGGTAACAATAGCACTAATTAATTAATTCTGACGGCAAAAGGACGACGCTACGACCGGACGAACTATGGCTGTGTCGAAACGGAACGAATAGAAGCGGATGCACTAGCAATTGCTTTACCCAGAGCGACCGTGAAGCAGCAGAACGTTCGGTTCGGGTGTGACCCCAAAGACAAATGTCGATTTGTTCCACCTATGACGCAAGCAATTGAATTCACATCCATTGGGAAGGAGCTTGTACCATTTTGTGATGCCATTTCGCTTTGATGCCTTGCTGCTCGATGCTGTCGGGCACGAACGTAGAAGGATAAAAATGGTGAAAAGCTGTCCGGCTACAGACACCTTGGCGTACGATGTGGTGCGATGTGTAAATTAGACTTGGTTTGTTTTTACCCGTGATGCATTTTCAGTAGGTACTTGAAGCTGGTTATGTGAGCTAGTTGAAATGTGTAGGCAATAGTTTTACATGTGCTTTTAGGGAACAAACAGCTTCTTTGCAATTACTTAACCTCAAGCGATAAATGATACGAACATGAATGTTTGATTCATTTTCATTTTACTGTAATCGTTTCGGGTAGACCAAAGAGTCCACAAAAATACTTAAACGAAGGTACCAATTCACTCGTAATTGTTTTCATGTTGTGACTAAAATCTTCATTCAGCATTCGATTAAGAATAGTGAGCTAAAATTAAAAAAATAGTTTTGGATATCTTTCGTCTTTTTTAATAATCATAACCTCAAACTATCATAGAATCTTGAGCAGAGTCAAGAAAGTACCACAGTGTTATCAGTTGTATCTTTAAATTATTAATTCATCTTGAGCAGAGTCCGAAAACGGCTCTTACATTACTCGTTTATCTCAAAAATCCTGTTTTGTTTTATAATGCAATTAGGATCTCCTCGAATTGACTTAATTTAAAATGTTCTAATTTAAATTTTCAAGCATTTATTGTACGCGTGTCAGTGGCAAACACTAATGATTTGCTGTTAGTGCTATAATCACTTCGTTGAAAAAAAAATCTTAAGCTTGTTTTCTTGTAGTGTAACTGGACGGTCCCTTAGAGCCACCGATACATTTTACAAGCAAAGCATTCTAACTTTGAGACAAAAAACATTGAACCAATTCACTGCACAAATGCATCTTTTATCTGGAACAGCAATGTACCAAAGCGGGGTGACCAAATTTTTACTCTCTACTTGCGCATCCTGCCAAGACTTCCATTATTTATTCACCAGCCCCATTCCAACTACAACTAGTTTCACATTGAGAGAAAAGTTAAGCATTGCGCTTGTGTTTTTTTTTTCTTATTCGCCTGCCTCCATTTCGTTCCCATAGAAAGGCAGTAAAGCCCTGAAGCAGACACTTCCTGCGAGGGATGGGTTCGAGATCCATCAAGCGTTCTGACGCCATATTTCGTCCCCACGCGCTCGTTCCCACGGTGCATTCCGGGAATGTTCGCTTCCCATAACCATTGATGCGCCGGGTCATCAATCATGTTTATCTATCGTGGACTAGCGTCCACGATTCGCGTCCTGCGAATATTGCTCGCCGGAAGTGAGCAAGAAAATCAAGGGCATCGAAGCAGCCACTATGCGAGAGATCGGTAGCCTTGCACAGTGCAGTGACGCTATCATTGGTGGTAAGTTTTTTCTTTCTTTTGCCTGCTTTTTATACCTATTTTCTGGAGCCTTGCAAAGCTCGTTTCATGGGAATCTGTTCCGGGTGGGAGGATAGAATCGTCCTTCGATTTGTGAGGCGTTTATGAGAAATCAACGCCCAGCTGCATGATGAATAGCCTTTTCACAGCGATGCATCGAGCGCGCGGTTGCTGGTGGAAACCCTCGAAACGTTTTGCCTCCTCGCCCAGAGAGGCGAAGTCTATTCGGTAGCAAATTTTTCACAAAAAACGAAACCTAAAACAAGAAAACCTAAAATGGAGTAGCCTTTGGCAGACACCCGAACACCCGTTGGCTAGTGAATGGTTCCGATGGACTGGTGAGTGGTTGGCGAATGACTTTCGGATATCTATCGGGCAAGGATTTGATTTCAATCCACACTCCTCTGGACACCAGGTCACCGCAGTTTCTTCCCAGCTCGATTAAGCAAGCCATCTATTTTTGGTCAACACTCGGATGCTGTTGGATTGAGCGATTGAATGCAGTGGCAATGGCGCTTTATTACATCGACATCGCATTGAGAAACTTTGAGTGCAGTGTAAAATTGAACCTCAGGGTTCGATCGTGCCAATGTAGCACTTTCTAGGACTTGGATGGCTGAACGATGCACAGTGCCATGAAATGAACACACTATAGTTAGTTACGTATATGTTCTTTGAAACATGTTGAAGCTCACCAAAAGTTTAATCAGTTATTTGTACACTATTCTTGACAAATCGTTAGAGAGTATTTCTACTGGCTTCACGTTATGGAACATGAAAACAGTCTTTCACAAGCATTACTCGGTCAGTTTTATGCTGTAAAAATTTGGATTTAAACGTTTTCCCAAATAATGTCAAACTTTCAAGCGATGCTAAAGTGACGGTCAAGAAATGCTTTTTAGCATTTGTCGATTGTCATATTGAAGACTAATCGTCAAAAGGATTTTTCCATGTCCCACAATTATGTACAGTCGTTTTCATAAGAAAGAAACAACATATTCTTATATTGGGTGGCTCATAAAGTCTATGTACGGTTTCAATGCGCCTTTGCTATTAACAGATTACTTTTCAACAGCTTTCAATTTGTGTATCTTAAATTCTGGTGTCTTTATTTTCCCCGAAAATGCAGATCCTGCACAAAAGGTGCACTAAAAAGCAGTATAGTAGCAGGTAATATTACGATGGTGATGTGCATCTTTTAAGTACAGCTTTGAACGTAAACCTGACCCTGTAGAGTTGAATCAAGACCAGAAAATTGGGCAGGCTTCTATCCGCTAAAAGAGTGCTTCTGTACAACATGTGGCCAACCTCCTAAAGTACCGTCGATAGAGCAAAATGTAATCTGAATATTCTCACGGTTACGGTACAGGAATAATATTGTATTGAGAGCCATTTACAATCACACTTTACACGTTGTGAATTCTCGCTTCCATCCTAGTATTTCGCACAAAACTTCGGCTTGCTATATATAACTCCTGGATTTAGTATTTCGCACTGTATATTTGATTTTTCTATACACACTTCATTGAATTGAACTCAACTTTTTAAAACCAGTCCAAAGTCAAAGTCCAAATAGAGTTTTAAAAGTCCAAAGAATTGGACTCTATTTCTACTGTACAGAATTCGACCCTACTCTCGGGTTTTCGGATGTGTTTTTTATAATAAAAATATCCTACAAAGTAAATGGGAATGATATGCGAGATTCCTACTGTATACTTGTGTATGTAAATTCCTGTCCTGTTTTAATGCTAAGAAATTGAGTAATTTTCTGATGACTTATTTGAGATGCAAGACAATTGCATGAACTCTTCAACTTATCTGAGGTGTTAATCAAACAGCACAAAAGACACTTGATGGACTAAGGATTTTAAAGGAACCGAAGCACTCAAAAATAGGTTAAAAACAATACGCATCTTGCAAACCAATGATCGCCAAGTTATAAGACAATCTTCGATGTGGAAATTCTTACTTAGTTGCTTATCAGGCGCTACAACCGCTTCGCGGTCTTGGCCTGCTGCAACAATTCTCGATACAAGAAGGTCATGCCTGCCCTTTCTGGCTTACTAGACTAATTGATACCACATAGTTGGTTAGTCAATCCTCACTGTGGGGGAACGGCCCAGATGATACTTGAACCCCGGTCCTGCCGTGTGAAGACCGACGCCGCTGTCGCATCACCACCGGGCCGCCCCTCGCTGAAGATAAGTCGCTTTTATAGATAAAAATCGGTAAAAAGGTAGAGATTTGACAAGAATTTTGGTATTGTGGAATACTTTCCAAATGTTTTCAAGCTGTTCTCAGACCATAAAAATTTCTTCCAAGATCAAAACCCTGAGGAGTGCTGCTCCTTTTATACGTTCTTCTTATAGTAGCGGAGACGCTACAAATTCATGCAATTGGGAAAGTAGTGGATTCTACAATCGTAAAAAAAAATCATAAAAACATCTAAAATTGTTGACTAACGGTCTATGCTTAAGTTGACGAACAGTGTAAGATAATAAAAACCCTCGCGTACTCTTGCACAGAGCGTAGAAATGTCACTCCGGCGTGTAAAAATGTATAATTGAGCATCGATGTTTGAAAATATTTGCAGGAAAACTAAGCTCCAGACTCACCTGGGCATCCTATACCTCAGAACAAAATACTCGATTTACAAACCTCAAAGAACTATGTTCTTTGCCCAGCCCAACCGTTCTAAGCTTTTAAATAACATCATCACACTGAAAAGAACATATGAAACTAATTGCTGGTTAGTGTCGTTCGATGTCTGATCTACTAAAGATTACTTTAATCCACATATTACGCAAACACAACGCTCATGATTCTATAATATCCAAAAGATTTGTACACCATAACAGGCACAAATCTTAAAAGCTTTTGTAAGTAATCCAAACTCTTTTCAATGTTATTAAATGCATAACATTTTATACTGGCTGTGCGGGCACAGCAACCATTTTCCTTCGCACAGCCGTGGCAACCAGCCAATGCGTTGACTGCACCCACGTACGGTAGCTCTGATTGCGTTTCTGTGGTTAAAACAAACAGCAGCCCCAACATATCCATTCGCACCATAATATCGTAACACTTCAGCCTCCATCGATGGTTGCTAGCATTAAAATTCGATTGTACCGTCCATCAGGCGGAAACCGTACCACGGACGGAACTCCGTCAACCGTCAAAGCTTCCCCACTTGGATAAAGCCGCCCAATGTGCGGAGGTTTTCCATCTGGTGAACTAATATTCCACGCTCGAGCAGAGTAGCAAATAGCGGCCGTACTCGGTCGGTCCACCATTAAGGCTCAATAAATTTATGCCATCGTACCGGGACCGTCGCGACACTCGCCCATCCTGCCAGGATACGATGGGTATATGATTTTTCATCGTTCGTCTACGCGCCAGTATGAGTGGAAAAGTGGTAGCATAAAATATGTGCCATTTATATATCGCACTCAAGTGACGACCATTATGGCTTCGGTCTACTTTTCGGCTACCGGGCTGCTGGTGGCTTCGGCAAATCCTCCCGGCCCACGACAAATCCGGGGCGCTTTGCCGAGGGCTCAACGAATGCGCGCCCGGCACCAGCAAACACCAACAAAAAACCCATCTTCGAATGTCCCTTTCGCCCTTCGTCGGTCCGCCACTCAAGTGGTGAAAGATTGGAATATGATTTAGCCGTGGGATGAATATGATTTTTCACCATCCATTATTGCGCCCACTGTGTCTGTGTGTGCCATTGTCGCGCTGTAGCAAAAACGCTCCGGCAGGGTGGCAGAACGGTGGCGAGGGGTGTAGGAACCAGCGGAAGTGAACCTCCCGGAATATGTGTATGCTGGGTTGATGATGTGTTTTTGTGCAGTATCTGGCGGCGCACAATCGGTGGCACTCGGTCTGTCTATTGTTGATCATATTACATTGCACGATATGGAAGGCCAGAAACGGGAGGCGAGGGTCTTGAAGACGGTACCGATCTGGGTGTGGGAAGCGATAGAGTATGGACGCACAAGTGCTACTGTTTCCGAAGGCTTTCAGCCGAAAGCTGCCTCGAACGATCTGATGACAGAGTTTTCGAATCGAGCGATTGATGTCCCCGGGACAAGCGTAAACGTTAAACATCGTTATAGATTTAGTTGGTTTCGATTTATGCGCCATGTCGTAGTTTTTCTGTTGCTTCTTCCTTCGCGAGCCTACTCCACACAGGGTACAAGCAGCCGATGGTGGAGCGTTTGGTTGCGAAGGCATTTGCGGTATCCAGGAAACGGTGCCTACTGATACAACCCGACCTCTCGTGGAGATGCATAATTTATTCAGAGCTTTCGATGGTCGTGAAGTATAAAGTAATGAATTCCAGGACATCGCATGACGCATTGGATTTTATTTATGCGATTGTTTGCGATACATTTCTATCAAAATCAATCAAAGATGTTGCATATGGTGAAACGCGTTAAATATGGCGAAGATAAGCAAAAGTTTATTATGGCTTTCCGCAAAACAAATTTTATGAACTTATAGTTTTATCTTTGTTGCTATTAGGTTCTCATAGATATTTATTAGATATTTATTTTACGCGTCCTTTAAGAGCTGTCCTTAATTAATAACACCACAAATCGTTTGGAGATTCTTATGGATTATTGTATTTTGTCTTCGACAGGAAATACGCAGGTGTGAGTTTCTGAGTGAAATTTGTAAGAAATATCACCAGTGACATAATAGGACGAATAAACGTTACGCTCCGGATGTGGCACGAATGGTACGAAGAAAAAACCTACAACCAAATGTAATGAGAATCAATTTGAAACCATTCCACCGTATCCCTACGGACTGTGGGACAAATGGTAGAAATGGTACCAATGGTCCGTGTCGGAGATCATTACTTATCTAATCTCGGCAATGGAAGCTCATTAGCCGTTTGCGAATCGGTCCAGCATACTGGTTTCCCGGGAAGTCCTGTGGATGAAGGTTTTTATTTCGCGTCTGGAAAACCGTTGTGGATGGCTGGACCAGGCAAGAAGTTCACCGTACGTATGGTTAATAAAGTGAATTTGATTACAACATTGTCCTAACGAGAAATGCTAGCCTAAGATAATGGGAACAAGGCAATAGGACAGGCAGAATGATTTTATTACCGAGGATGGACAAAAAAACGTGTGAATTTGATGCTACTCTTTGTACATTGATTCGTCCCGGTTGGGGGATTTCCTTTTATAATTATGGATGACTAACTAAGACAAGCGAATCGCAGCACTGTACATATGTACGCTTTGGGAGGCAATGTCAGTCTTAGCTGTGGAGTTTGGAGGATATTGAACGGAGTCTTTTTGGAATAAAATCTGTGACTTTTCAAATTTCAACAGATTTGATTAGTTTATCAGATATGACCTGGTTGCAAATGCGCCCTTCCTCGATTCATGCCGAATGGATAGCTGGTGAGTACCTTCCTAGTCCAACATCCTCGTCATATGCCCAACCATCGAGTTGATCACCGTCCTGTACTGGTGTCCATGGAAGACCATGGGAGTTTGTGGAGCCTGTAGTACGTATGATTCCCCTGCACTGCTTACGTTGTTGTTACGTTACGATTACATAGAACGATGTATCAGAACTACTATACCAACTAGAGATTGTCGCCGTCAACTACTATGCTGCTTCCCAGTCAGACTCTATCACGGTCAGAGTCTATGACAAGCAGTTTCTTCATCTTAGTCGCATTGATTCTTAGTTCTAATTTTAAGTTACGCGGGAGATCCGATAATGTCTATTATCCACAAAGTCAAGGAATTGGAGAAAAATCGCGCCCCTGATATCGAAATCCACGCCTGACACCTTCTACGCTGATAATAAAAAGCAAACTGAAGACTTCTTCCTAGCGTTTCAGTCCTTGATCCTTGAAACGATTCCGATAACATGTTCGACCACTCTCAGTTTCCTAGAATACCAGCTTCCCAGCAAATCTGCACTGCTGCATGGTGTTCTTTGTGTGCTATTTTTAATATAAACGTCATCATATCTCTTTTGGCTACATTGCTACTATATATTCTTGTATAATCGCCTATACAGCTGACCAAAGACACTACTAAGAACCGAAATATTGCTCTTCAGATTACAATTTACGAGGCCTTCTCCCGACCGAGAATAGCAGATATATTTTTAGAACTCTATGCGGCAACACTAAACAAGCGGCTGATATGCATCTTTTGTAGCCGATCGTTTCTTACCATTGTGTGTAATGACAATGGGCTAAGATACAACAATCGTTTTTCGTCCGCTTGAAGTTGACATTATAAATATAAGCATGGTTCAAGAAGCCATAACATGTTTCTTGAGGCAGATAACTTGCTCTGTTATGAATTTAATACACTCTGTTTCATGCTCCAACGTTAGCTCGAAAAACGGTATTGATTCTCTCTTAATTTGAATATTATTTTTAACCTTTTTCATGCTATGACCTGTTCATTACAGAAATGAGATATCTATCACGGTTGAAAGAATAAATGGTTTCTGAATGATAGATATCTATCACGGTTGAAAGAATAAACAGCAACAGTGATAGCTATAATGGTCCGGAAAACTCGGATAATGCGCATTCAAGCACTGTGATATCCCTTCAGTTGGAAAAATGTACCACAGCGCCTAAATCAACAAAGTCTATTTCCGCCAATTCCATCATCAACCTTTGGTGGGTTTTCGGAATTTCCGGAACTGTGGTTTTAACCGACTGTACTCCTTTACACGTCTTCTTCTCTATGAGAAATGGACGCAATGTGTGCATGAAACTTATCGAAAGAGGATAGAAGATCTTCTTTAACACTCTCAGCGTCTTACTGCTTTGCTTAACTTAGCGTGCCTTAAAGATAGTGCAAAAAATGTGGCTCGGGACTCTAGGTTGGTGGTTTTCTGTTTTTATCCAACCAAAGTTTTGTTTCTCGTAAAGTTCTTGATTCTTTCACACTGATTTGATGGTTTTGCTAAAGTGTAAACTTTGTACTTTCACGCTTTTCTTTTATCACCACTCCAGGTAAGACTTTGCACTGCAGTAGAACGTAAAGCCACTAATTTCAATGATTAATTTGGTGTAAAACATAGTTTATTTTGGTTTAGTTTTACCGGCTTACAAACTGGAATTGTTTGATTTTTTTGTAAGTGATTGATTTTGCTGGTAACATCAACAAAAAAAATAAAATGGTTTCTCAGTTGTAAACCAGTCATTTCATTAGCTTTACTTTACAACGATTTTTTCGTAACTTAAATCTCAAAACAAAAACAATACAGCACGCGTTTATTATTTACATGGCTCATACATCTCGGTAGGAATGTGTTACGAATTTCGCACCAACCAATCCATTTCAGCAACAAAGATTTTATGCTCTCAGCCAAGCGCGTTTCCCGCGAACCTGACCGAGCCAGTAAATTTGCACATATTTTCCAAAATATTGTGCGTACAAGTGGCGTGATTTGTTCTCATAAATTGAAATTAATATTCCATGCTCATGTGTGTTTGTGGTTGAATTTGCAATAAACACGCAGCAACATGGAGACGGCAAACGTGTCCGTCAGTACGCGCACAGTACGGTATATTTATGACGTATTGTCTGTGGTATTGTTTTTTTGTTGTTGCTCTTGTTCACATTCACGCACTCATGGGTTCGGGTTTGATGAAGGGAATTCATGCATAATTGCGTCGAACTCATATATTTCATGATTAGAATTTATTTGGCTCTGCTTCATTGGAATTCTTTTCTTTAGGTGCCATTAAACGGATAGCGGCATGTGTTGGCTGTGAGATGTGCTGACTGTGTGTGTGTGGGTAGGTGTGCTACTGTTTGGAGAATCTGGAGGAAGTTTTAACCATTAGTTAAATTATGCTTCTTACGTTTCGAGGGCTAACAAAAGGAGAAGTAGGTGCGCTTAAAAAGAACCAGGCTACGAAAGATTCTTTTTATATTGTTTCTCGTAACCGTCATCGTAACGCAAACAGTTTGTTTTTTTTTGTCGTGGAGCTTTCTAAAAGACCTTTCAATTTGTGTAACACCATCAAGGTCGTTTCAGTTGCTAGCTTCACACGGCACTCTTATTGATACGCTAGCAACAGTTCAAGTAGCGCGCTCTGACCACAACCGCAAAGTGTACCGTGTTGTTCTGTTACAAATTGACAGCTGACAGTGGTCTGCGACAAATATCACGTCAAAGTTTTTGCACAAGCTCGCATTACTTTGTCAGCGGTCATTAATTGTAGTTCGCAAAACTTGTTCACACCCTTATTTGTGCGTCAAGATGTGAATGTAACTGCAGGCGATTCGTTTGTGACATACAATTAGTGTAGAAAAGAATGTTTAAGAAAACGTAAATGAGCATTTATCGAGCATACATCAATTTAACCTTTGAATAGCTTAATATACTTGTTATGGCATTTAACGGCAATATTTGAGACAAGGTATGTCATTAACACTCCAACCAGATAGGCTCATTTATTCCTATTATGGCATCATTTTTAGAAAAATTAAGGCTATTTTTCTTGTATCAACAAAAAAAATGAATTTCATCCCAAAATTTTACCAATTTACTAAACAGGCATTCATGATATTTTTTACAGCCAATATCTGGAAAAATTGTAATTCTTTCTGCACTCAACTTTTTATCCACACATCTATTACAAATTGTCCACAATTCTGTTCGAAAAACTCTTGCCAAAGTTTACGTCTTATGATTTGTACGGTGTTCTCAAACCATTAGGGCAGTTTCCAAATAGCCATATCAATTGCAATGACAAAATTCCGTACAGGTTAGGTTTATAGTAAAAAGCATTTTCTCAGGTAAATTTCAATATCTACACACTACACTTTATGATTTGCTTATACTTATCAATGCAATGGTTTGTGTTTGTCATGACAAAAACAACTTAAACTATTTATTACTTTGTTTCAAATTGCAAATCCACAAATCAAAAATATTTGGCATTGTTTCTATACAAAGTTTCTTCTAAGAAGGTTTTGTTTTTGTGTATGTAGTACCTAACCTGCTGCCAGAACTGACCAATTTTACATTGTCAGTAACAGTACGCTCTATATAAGCATTGAAGCAGCAAGAAATTAGCAGAAAATTGCATAAAAAAATAATCTACTTTCTTTTAAAACATTCTGCACATTTATCCTTGTAGATTTATGGAAATTCCAGTTTTCTTTAAAAGTTTCTTAAGGAGTCAAAGGGTGTTATTGAGAATGTACAGCAAACATACTTACTTTTCAGGCGGTACAGCCGCATCGCGGTCTTGGTCTGCTGCAACAATCCTCGATACTGCTCACGGTCTAGCGCCGTCGTCTGCTAATCCAATATCCCGGCCGTTCTGGTGGTCGTATCAATGCCATCACTCCATCTCAGTTTGGGCCTCCTACCACGCCTCCTCTGTTCATGTGCACGTCCTGAAAAGACTTTACGGGCTGGGTTGCCCGATACCATTCTCATGACATGACCAGCTCACCAGAGCCTGGCGAGCCTAATTTGCTGCACGACGGTGAGATCAGCATACAGGTCACACGATGTAGCAGTCCTTCTGTACATACGAGGCCAAAAATTCTTCTGAGAATCTTCCTCTTGAACGCGGCTAAGATGGTTTCGTCAGTTTTGGACAGAGTCTATGTATCAGAGGCGTATGTGAGTACTGGGACTATAAAGGTTCTATATAGTCTCAGTTTCGTCCGTCGCGTGGAGAAGTTTTCTCAGGCTATCGTATGACCGGTTGACAGCCAGCACTTTGCGCTCAATTCAACGTCTATGTTGTTGTCGGTGCTGGCTTTTTACCCCAGATAGGTGGGGGGGCCCGGTGGTGTATACGATAGCGGCGCCGGTCTTCACACGACAGGACCGGGGCTCGAATCCCGGCGGACCGCCTCCCCGTACGCAGGACTGACTATCCAGCTACGGGTAAAATCTAAGTAACAGAAAGCTAGCAATAGCAGGTCAAGACCTCACGAGGTTGTAGTGCCAAGGAAGAAGAAGAAGAAGACGACTTCAAAGGTGCGATCACCTATATGTACATGTGGAGCAATTAATGATATAAAATGAGTCTTGAGATAACTTTTAGGATTAAAAACACTATAAAAATCTTTAATTTTTTCTATCTCAATCAAAGTTATTCATTTATAATTTATTTTTGTTTGAGTTACCGTAATATAGCATTTTGGAGAAAGCTTGAGAACTCTTCTCTACTTTACTTCTTCTAAAACATTCTATCAGATATGAATCTGAATGTATAACAAACGAGCGGGAATGATTGAAAAACATTGTACCATATACAACATCAAACTCGAAAGAAATTGTATACATTCAGCATACCACAAACGAAACCTACCGCAAAGTACACACACACACACACATCGTGCACGAAGAAAGTTGCACCGTTTGGTAAATTTGCGAGCGCGAAGTAAATTTGTGAAGATGCTAGCTCCTGTCATCTTCCACACTCGGTAGCCAGAAAGCATCCCACATTCCATTACACCACCACCCCCTAACCTACCCTGGAACGAAGGTTCCCGGTACAATTTTTCGCGAAAACTGAAAGCAACTGAGTGCACAACTTTTATACCAGTCACCCGTTTTACTTCCGCCAAAGTTCAAACAACCTTTTGACCTACTTTCCAGCTCAGCCGATCAGCTCAGCTTGAACTGACAACAGCACAGAAAAAAACACGAAAACTCCAATTGCAATATTGCGTACGGACAAGCGCACGATATGGAACGCTGAACAATGAAAAGGCAGGGCAGAAATCAAACACAAAAGTGCGAAAGTAATATTTTCTATATTTTTTTTTGGTTTTCTTTCGCTTATTGCTCATCGCAAGCTTTCGGTTTCTTGGAGCGTAAGGCAGGCACGCTGGTGTCTGTGCTTTATTAGGCACGAAGTTAGCGGCAGCAGCGAGCGCCATGCATGATAATATGCATAACGTTCAAAGTTATTTGAACTTTCCTACTCTATGGAAGCGCGTTGGTGCCGTTGAACAGTGTTTTTGATGTGAAAAATGTGTTTGCTCTCGAGCGCAAAGCAAGATGAATCACATTCCTGCCCGTAACGCGGTGGGTGTGTTGACCTGCACGACAAAAGGTCGCGTAATGACTCGATAATGGCGACCACTTTCCGTACCCATAAACTGTCGAGATTTGATGGTTGTTGCTGTTGTTCAAGCTGCTTGCTACTTATTTGGCTATTGGGGAAAATTCTGTTTTGCGTGCTGTCGATCGACGACAATGCTGCTTGTTACAAGTGTCTCCCGGATGGTGAGCAGAAACGACGGTATGATGTCGTCCGTAGTTGGACGTAAAAACCACAAAATATGGACGCTATTGGTGCGTAATTACCTCATTTATCTCTCCTTCCAAAATCGATTGAACGGGGCCTGAATCTCGGAAAAGCCTAACCATTCTCGAACTCTATTAGACGGTTCATAGAACAGACAAAATTGAAGTCTCAAAAGCTGTACCTGTACCTACGAGAGTTGGAAGATTTCGCAGCTTTAAAGATACAAAACGAATGTTGAATATTCAAGATTTTGTAGTAATTGAAATTTCTTTTTTGAAATAACTTGCTTTACGTGTTCTTGGAAAAGGTAACACAGTTAAATTATTTTTCCTCCCAACAGAAAACAAACAGAATTCCTGAAAAAGGGTTTCAAAAAACATATTGACCAAACCGATACATTTAAATTGGTCCTCGATCTCATTGGGCAGGGGTAGCGGTACGAACTGGAAAAAGGATACGGTTGTGTTTGCTATCGACTAAAGGACCATCCTTCAATCAACATGCGTAAGAAGCTGGGTATACGGAATGCAGTGCCCCAAGGAAAGATAATGTTATTAAACTACCAGTTGTAGTAGTAGCGGGAGTGAAACTCGTCCCGGCCCCGAACGATTCCGAACCCGGATTCGCAATCAAAACCGAACAGAAACGGACTGGCTGGATGTAGGTTAGGCAAAGTTTAGGAAGTATGAATTTAAATTGACGAACCATTTGTCGCATCCGTCCTGTGTTGCTTTGGCTTTGTAAGGTGAAGGATTTACTTGGACAGAGACTTTGGAGCATTGGAAAAAAGGACTGAAGCGTCCAACATTGGACCGTACCTCTGCAACCCTAGATTTCAGTCAATCTAATTTTAGCTTCCTAAGGTTTTTGGCTTTTCCAGCCTGTGTTTTGTTGGAGTTTAGTTGCTCACACGGGTAATTAGATTTGAAGAGAGTGTTTTATTGGCCCATAAAATGTCACACACAATCAATATGTCAACCACAAACAGAGACTTGATGTGTCTCACACCACAATGTGCTAAGACTATTATGCTAACTTAAGTCTATTCCAATTTTTCTCTTACATCTGGGTTAGTACTTTGGTCTGGTGGCGGATGAAGGTTCGTCGTGCAAAAACAATTTCTAAGTATTTGGGTTACTAAAAGATAGTACCGGACCAAGAAAAAAATACAGCCTTCCGATTTCCGTCACTTGGCTATGAAGGACGAGTTTTAATAAATGTCACTTCCAGCCCGGGATCAAATGTCAACGTCTGTGAGGCGTAACACCGTCCGGACACGTGCTGACCCGAACGTCCCCATTCTTGGTGCGGTCCAGTTGAGATTCATTTGTGACCGGTAGGGAAATATTTGTAGAAGCTTTTCGTTATTAAAATTCCTTCTAGCAATCAGGTTGCGACGACATTTTCGGGATCGAAAATCACTGCAAACCGATGGTTGAATAGAGTAGTCCATCTTTGGAGATATCTTTGGAGATATTAATATTAATTCGTTTCAATTTAGTCAAACTAAACTTCATTTAATTTAAACGTAAGTCAAATTATGCAGATACAGATAGAGAGTTTTGTGACCAATTCCATGGCTCTTAAATGTTCTTGTACAAAGCTCTCGAATCATCAAAAACTAAAACGACGTCGGCGAACACAAGCGTTCAGTTCAATTTGCGTACAATTTCCTCACTGATGTTGGTAGAAAAGGAAAATTCAATTAAAAATAGAGAAGCTTCTCGCATCATCTTACCAAAGAGACCTCGGATATGTGATACCGTGCTGTAGGACTGAAGAATTTACATGTCATTTGCAAGAGAGAAAAAGGTTACCAAACGGCTCAAACAAGGTTTTTCTGGTGGATCAGTACAGGTACAGGTATTGGATCGAATTTCAACAAGACGTACGTGGCTCAAAGGCAATCATGTTGAAACTAGACACTTGGGTTTTGACAAAACAAACACGTTTATTTGAGTTAGCAAAACTTTAAAGCATGGAAACTATACAATGAGAGACATATTAAATTTTTACGAAAGTTTGATTTTAATGATTTTATTACATTTTTTTAACCTATTCACATTCTTCACAGAAAGATTAGAAGCTAAAAGCTACGGTGGTACTGTTGAGCAATAAATCACAATATTTGCAAACAACATCCAGTGTCGGCTAAGTTGAATGATCGTCACAATTGGGGCCTTCGTACCCACGCCACCGTGTACCAGTTCGGCCCGAAACCGATACCACGGTGCATCCGTCCAGACGCGTATGTAACGTACCACCTGATCCGGCTGTTGAGAGTTAAGAAAAGAAACAAACAAACATCATTTGCAATTAGATATTATGGTTCAATTGAAACATGCTCCCAGCTTCGTTCTCTTTTCCTCCGTTTTACCCGAGGTGGAATGAACGAAACAAGTCTCGTGACGGGTCGAAAGAAGCTAAAAAATGCTTCCCAAGTGGGCTCGATAACAACCGATTGGGACATGCACACGCGATCCGTTCTGTCATCCCGGTTGCCCCAGATGAACTCGTCTCCCAGACGTGGACCGGCGCTACATCGCTGCACAGTACAACTGAACACTGCAAAAAGCGTCACACGAAGCAACTGTCGCGACCACATTGCAACCAGCATCGATGGCAACTGACTGGGCACGGGAAACCGCGCAGCCTTTGTGCAGTTTGTGAATGAAAGAAATGGCTTGTTTTGTTTTTTGGTGAAAGTTGCTACTCACAGACGAAGAGAAGATGCGTTTTATTTTAAGGGATTTTGTATTTGCATGTTCTGCAAACATGTGACAAACATTCTTAAAGACACGGTGATTGTTTATTATAGAAGAAATGTATTTCAAAATAAAATTTAACACATCATTGTAACGTCCCGTCGTACACAATTTACGCCGCATCTGTCGAATGTTTGCAAACCACGTGCACTTCTCGTTACATTCTCTTGTGCATTCGAACGAACCGGTCTCGCATGGCGTAACACTGATCGGTCGAAATTTGCATTCGATGCGTGCCCGTCAATCAGGGTTCGGCGTTGTCGAACGGCCAGTGATGTGCAAGAGAAAGTCACACAGTACTTTCATCTGTTTCATCGTTGGTTTTTGGTGATTTTTTTCAGCAATCTGTGTGGCTTCAGTTCCGAATCGGAAATTAAAATTGGCATATTAAATCCATACTCCATACGTGAGTGCAATTTTGTTCCGGGAATGCTCCATGATTTTTGTATCATTTTAAAATCGATTTCATTTTAATTGTTAAAGCACGGTGACGCACTATCTGTAAGCGATTTAAATTAAAAAACTTAAAATATTTTTAATATAAAAAATGCACTACTACATTAGTATGTTCTGTTGATTAAGCATCAGACCCTTGAGAAAAAAAAATCAAATTGGTCCTTTAAACACTTCATGCTCTTACACAGAGCAAAAGAAACGCTTCTTTCGTGAAAGCATAAACAACACAAAATGTCACCGAACTTTCGTCGTGCACCATTAGCCATCGTTGAACCATGAACACAAAACCATACAAGAAAATAGTGAAGCAATAATATACCGGTATGCTCTCCCCCCGAAAAGCATGGGAAACTTTCTTAATTAAACAATGTGCAGGTTTTCCCAATTAGTGGCACATTTTCTGCTTCGTTATTTCACAAACAAACTAGAAGCGGTCAACATCAAATCGCACAAGTGCCGGTCCACCCCAAATTTGTCCGAACGGTTCTATTTTCCACGTACGTAAGAATAAGATTAATTTATCATCTGAAAATATGGAAAGTGTCCTTCTGATAGTTTTGTTCTGTACAAGTTACGTAGTACAGGAATATCGTTCTTAGAATTTTAATTGCGATGAAATTATAAATAATATAAACTACACAAACTACATTGGTTTTTGGGAACATATGCAGGATATGAACATTATTTTACTGCCTTCGATTAATACGGCACAAAGAAAAGGGTTCGCCTTTCTAGCACGCACGATTTCTTACACTTCCGTGCCGACCTATTTTGATACGACGGAAAAATCGTTAAAAGTACGGGAATGTGATCGAATCATCTCTTCTGCTACCGCCATTAAAGTCTCTAAATCGATTGATTCGCTGTAGCATGAGTAGTCTGGTTCTACCCGATTCGGAAGCTACGCCTGTGATTCGGTGTGTCTGTGTGTGTGCTACGATTGAAGGATCGTAAAAAAATGACCATTTTCTAGCATTTTCCGCTTTTGGATGCGTACCGTGAACCTTTCCTGCTTGCGACGTGTCTTCCAGCAGTGACATTTCGTCGGAGAAACTGGACGAAAATGGTTCAACTGTAATATTGTATTTTTATTCGACACGCACGATTGCTCGGCAGGAATCAGTGGCCAGTGCAGGCGAGACTACCCTGCTAAGTTGGGGAACGTAATCATTCAACGGACATGCTTTCCGTTGTGTGCATGTAATCGATTCGAAACAAAACGAAGTGGAAGGTCTTGGCATACAGTCGCGCCCTACAAATATCCTTCGAAATGAGATCGTGTTTGGTTAAATTTACAATCGGATTCCTCAACTTCAATTGCGTGACGGTATGCATCTGACGTGATGATTATGTCACGAAAAAAACGCTATAATTACATGTATTTTAATTGTATATTTTCAATTACTTAATGTTAAAATCGTAGAAAGTTTTATTCAGAATAGTTTGTCTTAATTGGTCCTGAAGCTTAACAAAAAATAAAAGAAATGCAAATCAATAATGTGCTATCATAAAATTAGTATGAAAGAATATTTAACTATTTTATATAACGAATATTTAATCTTTGGTCCTGTAAAAGCCTGAGGATTGGAAACATCAACTCAAAAGATAAAATTATGAAAAAGAATAGGAAAGGAAGAAGGAAACAAACTGGAACCTTGAAGAAAAAACTGGAGCAACGCTTTTAAAGGGCCTGCTGTAGAAAATTTCCTGCCAATGAAACTTTAATACAAGAAGTTCCGCATTGTAACTTTTCAACGTTAAGGTATATCATATACTAAACAAAAAAAAAGTTCTTTGCAAAACAGGGCAAGACCTGAATGAACAAACTGGAACAGTCACTGCCTTGGTAACATGGAACAGTTGCTTCAGTAGTCCTCACCAACTTTCCGTATTATGGTTGAAGACTTTACTGCCTACACGCCAACTGGAAGCCTCTGAAATAGTAACTGGCATAGTGCTTTGAAGGTGTTATTGGGTGACATGATGTGACTTTAATGTAACTACTGTTTTATTAAGAATAAGCGAATATATGAAGAAACTAATGCTTTCGTAGGATTTGCTGCATGTTATCTGCTAGCCTCGAAAGTGTCTCTATTTGGCGATATACCTGTTAGTGTTAATGTATCAATGACTGAAATATAGAGACCTCCTTGGTTTAAGGACATACAAAGGACATAAGGATAACGACACATAACGTTTTCCCCATTATCTATTATCCGGGCTAATAATTTATACGATCTTGAGATTGACCTGTGAGCTATTTCGTTAGCTCCAATGATACAAACAGATGCCAAAATTGGTGGCTTAACACACGACGTCGACATTTCTCATCTGATGAAGCATGACTAAACACCTAAAAAACTTTATCAGTATAGTATAGTTGTGTCCCATTGCCTAGAACAATCTACAGCACAAGAAAGTTACAAGTGCTATTGAAAAAAATATAATACAACTTGAAACAATCATACAGAGTACCTGCCCTACTAATACTCCAACTTTAAAAACTATTAAGAGCATAATATGTACAAATAGTATTGTATTTCATTATGTAACTGTCCCCCAAAGAAAATCTATTCCAATAAAGCCTGCCCACTTGTTACGAAATGCATCCGCATACACATGCACAAAAGACATACCGACGTACACTGGCGTGGTTGCTGTGTGCTAAGGGTTGGATTTCATTTCGGTTTCAATTGGAAACTCCTTCGTTAAAGCGAATTGACCGGCCATTGAATCGAAACGCACAACACACGGAAACCCATCCCAGTCACTATCGCTTCTCCAAACGAAATTTTCGGAACGATTGCATTGATTCACTAGGGCCGCCTTTACAGGGGAAAAGCGTACGGTTCAACATAATTCTACTGGCGCGCGGGCATGCCACCAGCAGCAAATGGTTAAAAATACATACACAGACATGTGGCGACGTCGATAACGCACATCCCAAGCGAAAGGCGACATCGACTGGGATGGGCATAGCCTGTCCGCTTTTTTGTTTGTTTGTTGCTTTGTGTTTGCTTTGTTATTTGTGGGCGGATAGCTTTCCGTTGAGTCACCGGCGAGTTGCTTTCGCACGGATTCGGTAAACAGGGCGGAAAATGTGAACAACTCATCGAGCCAAACAGCCAGTGACGGCCAGCTCGTTTGGTGGGCAAACGGTAGTGGTCAATTTGGACAGCAGCGTATAAGTTAGCCGTGCGTTGGGTTTGGCGTTGTATTACGCAAGCAGGATAAACAGGGCAAACCAGGAAGTGAAGGATTACACTTTGAAGTTTTTCCTATTTATTATGCGAAAAACAAGCTTATGAGATTGTGATGTATGATAGGGTATAAAGCAGAAAAAAAAGAATTCTGGAATTATGCACCGTAACTTTCACCAAAATTTGGTGGAACATATCGAATCCTGACTCATTTACTCACATCAGTATTTAGCTAAAAATTAGTACAAAAAAGCATATTGCATAAATTGAATCTTTAATAACACATTCTAATACTGAAAAACGGTATGAAAACAAGGCATTAGAATGATCCTTAATTTGCAAATTACGTACACAACACATTCATTTATCATTTTGCCTCCCAAGGCCCAAAGCTACCGCTTTTTTCATCAATCATTAAGCAGTCTTAATAACCACAAAGCAACATTTCAATTCACGGGCACATTAAGATGCCGCTGATGATGGTGATGACGATGATGAGTGCAAAAGCTTTATCCAATAAAAACCATCAGCCCCACAGCAGAGTGCGGGTGGCGTACCCTAAAAGCGCAATTTATTGAACAACATCGCTAGAACGCGCAATAACGACACATAATAGGCTTGTTTTTTGGGTGACACATTTGAATAACATCATTGAGCTTGACGGGTGCTCTTTTTCATTGAATCATTCATTGAATAATAATAATGACATTAAGTCGAAAGATTCGATGAACATAGAACGATCGGTTCAGGGCCTGTTTTTTCTGTTTGATCGAGAACAGGATGCTAGAAGAAAACAAGACCACGCGCCAAGAGCGAGAGTAACAAAACATGAAATAAGCCCTCAAATTCATTGGAGAATTATATCGGAGTCTTCACGTTCCGCAGTCCTGCGTTCCAGCTTGTGCAGCATCTTGTCCCGCGCTGGGAGTGATATTTAATGATCGGCTGATGGATCCAAAACACCCCGCGACGTGTTTTGTGCACGGACCTATCGGCAGGAATCGAACCTATAATCCTGCCTGAGAAAACCCTGAACCAAACCTGTCAAAACCGCTCACACACCATCAATCTTGGTGGTGAAAGAAGTTTCACATCTGCCGCACGTATAATGGCAATAATGATTCCAATAAAATGACGCCCGCAAACACACCCGCCAGGAATCGGAAGAATAAAGGCGCGAAAGAATTTGAATTCAGCGCCAACAAAGCCGTATCGCTTCGTTGACATTCCCGAAAAGCCTCTCTCCCACTGTTCGGTGACCTTTCGAGTAAAGGTAAAGGGCGAAGGGGTTTCTCGGAGGTTCCTTCAACAGTTCCAGAATCGTTCACATAATTCATCGGGCGAAATAAAACCTCACCCGGGGAAAACTATTTTTTCCTACAGAGCGCGCGCTAAAGTACACGCGATGAACCGAACGCACGCAACCGTTCGATTAGTGGAGTTGGCTTCGTTTCCAAACTTCTTTCGTGTTTGTTCGTACCCGATCCAGGTGCACGGTGGGGTGATCTTGCGATTATTTATATTTGATTTATACATTCCAGCCCTGGTTGTGGTACTCGTCGTTTTTTCTCTCCCAAGAGTGCGTCCAAAGGAATATGAAGCCGTGCCGGATGGATGGACCGAAATGGGCCATTAAAACAAGCGTCCATTCGAACACTTTTCTATGGGAAATCGAGCAAGAAAAGGTTATAATTCTGTCATATAATTACCGGTTTTTTTTCGGGGAGTTGGAAAAACCATAACCCTAACAGACGCCGAGCTTTGTGGCGCTCGGCATTGTTTCGTGTGATGTTTGTGGAAGCGAATTAATGCAGCTTTTAATTTCGGTCCCCCCCGTTTTCGCTTATCACATCCGAATGCTAAATGTCCGCTTAACAGCACACACACATATGGCACACATGGTGGTAAAAGTTTATTTCGTTAGCAAAAAAATAATTATATTAAGCTCAATAATCTCACGCCAGATAGCGCCTTATCGATGGGGACGCCTGGTAATGAAAATTGAATAGAGCAGAAGCAGGCTCACCAACGCGCACCCATTCATCATCGTAATTATTCCGTTTCGTGTAAAGACTCATTTGTTGATGTATGTTTGCTGTGTATTTCTTTTTCCTTTTGTTCGTTGCTCCGTTATTCACACTTTACGCCCGTGTTCCATATCTTCTACCGAGTGTGAATAATTTCATTAATCATGACTAACGAAGCCCTCCGGAAGAGGGTACGATCGGAGAACTCGCGGGTGACAAGCAGGGACCAATATTTCGGTACACCCTACTCGGAACTCGTGAGATTTGCCCAGCTGTTCAACACTTGGCAAACATGCCGACAAACTACGCCTTTTGGTCTACATCATGCTTTTTTTCTGCTCTTCATTCCAGAGTTTCATCTTCCGCCGTCACGGAAAAGCCTTCGGAAAGGTGCTGGTGAGCACAGTGTGAAGTTTGGCTGCATGGACGCCCAAACATGAAGCAGCTGGCCGTTGGTGAGCGAGGATAGTGAATGTTTTGGGGGAACAATTGGCCCCTCGTCAGTCGTCCTTGCCGGATCAGTGCGCCGTTGACGATGATGGCTTCATGCTCGGGAGCGCCCTCTAGCGTGCGGCGAAGACGGCGCCCCATTGTTTGCAGACAGCGGTCCTTCGGCCAGTCCGCGTCCGGGCAGTGATGGGTTACGGGCGGAGATGGTCCCCGGTTATATCGTGTGCAGGTGATCGAAACGAGCAGAGCGAAGCAGAAGAAGAAAGTGTCAACTCTCGTCAACCTTCGGATCTGTGCGACCTTTCCGCTTACAAGCACAGTGTGTCCGTGAACAAATCGTAAACAAAAAAACAAGCAACAACATACACACCGAAAGCCAGGAAAAGCAGGAAGAAAAAGATTACCCGAAAGACGTCCCAGATGGTTTAGAAACAATTCTTTTGCCTAATGATTTTTTGTTCCCTCCCCAATCTGCTTCTCTCTCTTTCCTCTTTGCACGACGGTACACGACGTTCAGCGTGAGAAGTGAAGAAAAAATATAGTTCAGCGAGTGTAAAGTTTGCTTTGGTGCCGGTACGGAAAGGTGAAGGATTCCTCACCAGACGAGTGCGTTGCGAGTGTTAACCGTGAAGCCAGTGAAGAGTTCGCGTTCGCAAAGTGCAAAACACTCTAGCGGGTTAAGAGTACGAGCGGTACATGTGTGTGTGTGCGTGATCCTAGTTCCTGCGGCCAGCCCTGGGCGTCCTGGCGTCCCGCGCGATACACGATGAAACTAAGTGTCAGTGCCTATCGAGCCCATGCATCAGCACACAAGAAAATCCTCTCCAGCAGTAGCTATCAGACACAGTTCAACTACGGAAGTACGGCGGCCGCTTCCAGCTCGGCACCGACCTCGTCGGCACTGTTTTCAGTAAGTGTGCGTGCGAGACGGTGGCAAGCACAGCAGTGACAGCGCAAAAAGGATGTCGTATTCTTTTCTTTCCTTACCAACTCACACACACACACAAACGAGAGCGAGAAGAAAAGAAGAATACACTGCACTGCAAATGACAATCAGCACTGTTTTTTCAACTGTACTTGTCGTGTGTCGTGTTGTTTTGTTTCGTTTTCTTTCTCTTCAGTCCGTTTCTTATGTTATGTTCGTCCCACGAGTCGACGAGAGTTTTGTTTAACGCCACCGTTCCTTTTTTTATAGTTTTGTAAAATTTTACACACACGGGACTTTTGATTTTGTGTTGCGAGATTTGTTTGTCTTTACCTACTCTAGTGTATGCTTCGTTGTTTAGCTTTTGTTTGTCATTCGCAACATGCAGGAATATTAAACCCTATACGGTGTGTGTTATACAGACGACCCATCAGTTGCACCCTGGTAATGGCACAATAATATTTGCTGACTAGCCTCACCCGGTATTCAACCTGAGCTGCAGCTTTGCACATTCCTTATCGCTGATTGCAAAATACCCTCAAAAACACTCGACGACGAGTGCCTTTTGCTTACCCGACGAGGCCATCCCGATCCGTGTGTGAGTGTATGCGTGTACATACCGTAGCTGCCTCGATGTGTCCGACACCAAGCTCCCCTTTGTACACATTCCATTTATTCGTTCGAAATTCTACCCAAGTAGCTCCACACGTTGATAGTTTACACCTATAGAATTCACCTTGCGAACCATACTTACTGCAGCGAAATGGACATACCGTCTCCATAGCGTGTGTTCTTTAAACAATCCATAAACATAAAACTAATCTACTGCTGACGACATAAAAGCAAATCTCTTCAACGTTTACTAAGAACGTGTTTGTGTTGCTATGGCAATACAAGCTGGTCCTGGTGTCTGATCTACCATCTTACTGCAATCCGCTTCAGCAATTGTGTTTCTACCAATTGCTCCCGCAATAGGAGAATCTTTTCTACGACAACTGCACTTGAGATTACGATTTGTGCAAATGTTTTTTTTCTTTCTTTTTTTTTATATGACTACAGAAAGAAATGTATGTTCTTGAGACAATCCAATCCTATCCGATTGCTTGTTCCTGCATGTTCTAGTACATGGGATTTACCTTCTTTTGGGTGAACGGTTGTTATAACACAGGAAAGAAATTGAAAGCTTTTACGAAAGCAAATAATACAGACGTTGGAAGGAAGGTTTTCCATATTTGGTTGAAATGGATTTTTGAAGAGCTTTTAATATGGAATAATAATACATTTAACGTACAATACAGCAATTCTAAATAAGTATGAAAATTTGTTAAAATTAAGCACTAAGGATTACTAACAAACTAACAACGATGATTCCTATCCAATTTCCATCTAAAACGCCAGGAAACTTGCATAAAAACTTTTAAAATAGCTGTTACAATGACTTGCTGTCTAGAAGACTGTCTAATTTAACTGGTTCCTATTAAAATATAGAATTGTAATAATTGTCATGAGTTACTATTACCCGAAACAACAAAAACTAGAAGTATATGTATTTGTTTTTATTCATTTATTGGAATACAAAAGCTCTCCGATTTATTATGAGCAGTTTTTTTCGGAATTTGTCCAATAAACGTAAGGAGAAATCTCCTTTTCAAAAGTTCGTACTTATATAAATATCTTTCAAATCATGGTTGTGAATTGCTATCGACCAAAATTCAATATAGTAAGCCTATCGAGGGGCTTACGATGTCTCACCATACTTATACGATTATACGGCAATTGCTGTAAGTTGATTAATATGGCGTATATTTATAACACATTAATTAAATGCTTGCCTGGACAGTGTTTCATAAAGCATAACCAAGAGCAGTTATCGATTAAGGAGCCCTAGGATGTCCCGCCGGCTTTCTGCCGTACAATTCATTTTGTTGTTGCTGTCCTGCACACAAATACACCTACACACAAACACACACACGTGTCGAATAGCTCGAGATTGAAGGGCCTTTTCCAAAGGCACTAAACGAATACGAAATCGACATCCGGTAGACATTTCCGTCCTCACCCGAACGTTCGTCCTTGACGTACAATAAGATTGGATCAAACCAACAACAAAAAAACACTCACTCACACACACAAAATAAACGAACAGGAAACAGTTAGGAAGAGAGGCCTGTCCGAATCCTTTTTTCCCTCTCGTAGCACGCTTTGTCCTGGCCGGACCAATATGACCTCCGCTGATAAACAGTTTTCCTGAAGGATTGGAAGAATGTAATGACCGTCCGATGGGGCCGATCGATTGATTTCGTGCAGATAGCAAAACACACACACACACACACATCCGTAGCGCCCTTGTCAATGTAGGTGAAGCTGCCGTTTGGGGCGATTTATTTGACATTCTTTTCCAACCGAGTGCGCCCGGATCGGCGGATGAGTGAGCTCGGATAAAAAATACGAACTCGTGACAAATTGCTTTCGGTGCTTCACTTTATCGTTCACGAGCGCCGGAATGTGAGGTGGAACAGATACTTGAGAACGATTGCTTACGCGTTGTTCCGCGCCTTACCGTGGGCGCACGTAGTAGCTTCATAACGACATGCATTACTGCGTGTACCGCGCCACGATAAAACCATCTTGCTGCGAGTCCATCCAAGGCGGAACGTGATCCGGCAGGTTTGGCATCGACGCTTTAACGCATAACCTTCCGGCGTACCTTTCACTGCCCGTGTACGTACAATAACGATCAAAATTAACTTGCAGTACCAGACAGCAGAAAAAAAGCAAGCAGCCAGTGCCCACTGGTAGCGCTGAAGCGTGTAACGAGTCTCGCCAAGGGCACACATTTTGCTCACCAAACTCGTCCGCATCATTGTCGGCTCTTTTCGCCGTCAGTCGATAAAACGGGTGGCATAGAAATTCACTTTAAGCCCAATAAATGTCCCCCCGGTTTTATTCCAAGCGCAGCTTCCGGAAATGGAAGGGCGGGCGGGGACGGAGGACGGGGGTGACGGGTGGATGCTGTGTGGGACGGGGTTAAGCAAGTGCTAAAGCATGTTCAGTCGACTAAAAATAACTACCGAAACCGAAGAAGCGACCGGTGAGCGTACAGCTATGCTTTACCCCGTCGGAACTGTCCCGTTGCGCCTGAATGTATACGTATGCATACATCAAGCGCTCGGCAGAGGGAAGCTTTGATATGGCACGCCGCACACTACCAGCCTTGGTGTGTCTGTGTGTGTGTGTGTGTTTGAGCGTGCGTGTGTATACTTAGCGCATTCGCCTTTACAGATCTTCACGTTCTGCCTTCTTAAAGCGTTTGGAGACGCCTAGCTATCTTCACGCCAAATTAGATTTGCCAGTCCTTTCCGGTGCTGGGTTCCGGTGCCCGTGTCGGTGAGCCGTTTGTTTTAGTTTTTTGCTTCGTACCCAACGAGACACACACACACACACACACCTTATTTCTAAAGAGCCTGACACGAAAAGACATCACCTGGACCGTTTGTTTTCTTTTCGCCATGAAGATGCAGCGGCGAGTCGTCGAGGCCGTTTTATCGTTCGGACGCGTCCGTCTATCAATGGCAAGCCTGTAATGGTGGTGAAGCCTCGGAGTCCTCGGAGGTTAAACAGTAAACTGTTTTTGTTTGCTCCTATCCCTCAAGTGTCATCCAATTTAGCTACCGTACGTGAATTTATCGCCATCCGGAACAACAATGACCTAGGTTTTCGTCCTCCGTTTTGCTAATAGGTCACACGACGCTTCCCAGTAGGTGTGTATATGTGTGGGGTAGTTCTTCTAATGTGACCCACCCTATAATTCCTTTATTATTCTGCAGCTTTGTGTGTTGTTATTAGATCAACACGAAAAGATATAAAAAAAAACGCTAATGCATGCTCAGAATGTTTTCCTAGAGGTTTATCAAGTTTTTGGTTCCGTTCTCGTTACCGTACCTAAGTGCCACAGCATTTCCGCACATCTTAAGCAACTAAAATAATAAACATCCAAGAGTATGGAGTAAAAAAAGAACCACTAAGACTCAGCATCATATCCGGCTTAGATCCGATCCTACCCAACGATGCTTGCGGGCTATAAGCTGTATCTAATAGCTAAAGTTAGAAACGGTAGAACGATCCCGAGAGAATCGTTGCCTTTACCATTGCCACTTCTACTTGTTAATTGTGCTGAAACACATGCAATCGTAATAAGTTTGCGAACTCGTCTTTATACAGATATTTCATCCTGTGCGTGGCGCGTGAACTGCTCCTGCCGAGCGCCGAGCTTACCGAGTTTGGCATAATGATGGGTAAGGTGGATGTAACGCATTACGAAGTAATGTTCGTGTGCCAAAAAAGGAATATAAAAACATCTTATCTTTCTTTGCGTGCATTAAAAGTTTTGCCTCTTTTGTTTGGAGCTCGATTGTTGAAGCTGTGGGATCATTTCCTTCTTTTAGCGCCTTATATGATACGATATATTTGAAGGATTTGTACTCGCTTTTTACCTTGAGACGAATTTAAACGAATAATGAGCCAGTAATTGTGGTATCTTGGAAAGTTTGTAGTTCTACAAAATCATGAAATACATTTGACTTCGTAGACAGCAAAAAGTTAGCTTTGATTAATGTTGCAAAATCCCCGATCGCTTACCTTTCCATTTCCTACCAGATTACCATTATCAATTCATTACTACCGTTGACTCGCTTCCACTGTGCAAGCAGCGTAATAGAAACGTACAACTTCTCTAGTCATTAATATTTCATGTTGCATCATTCCGGGAAGAAATGAATTTTCTTTTAAAAACTTAACTGCTTTCATTCGAACAAAAGCGTCTTTCCCTAGA
>KZ062619.1:46914-75949 GCA_002091835.1 Anopheles maculatus
AGCGTCTTGCCCTAGAACGCTAACTTGCACGCTTCATGGCATCGTTGTATTTTTAAGGCAACAGAAATTCAAACTTTGATGTATTTATGCCGGAAACATTTTGTTATTCAACAACACCCCAAAAGAAACGACTTTAAAAAACGAAATCATGTAGCTATTACGCAGAAAAGGATACCATTGCAAGCCACCGCGCACCGTGCCAGCAGATCTTTTGTAACGAAACGGAAAGTTTCGTGCCACGTGTTTTTTTGTTGTTGCCCGATGTTACTCCGGAAAACACACAGCAGATAACGACATTCAAAGATACATAAAACCATTAACGATGAACCGTTCGGTGGAAATGGCGACGCGGCCCGTCTCCGGCAACGACATATCGACAGGGCTGCTTGGTGCTTTGGCTTGGCGAGATCATCATCCGGACGCTATTCGAACGAATTTGCATAAACCAACATAAACTTCCGTTCCATCCCATTTACGAGCATTTTAGAAAGTTTGGCTGGTTGCTTTTTTTGTTCTTTCATGATGCTTCCAAACGAGAAAGCCCAACCAAAGAAAAAATACACCAAAGGCACATCAGGCTACACCGATTGGTGGTGCATAGTTATGTAGGGACATCGCTCAGCACAGAATTGGGTGTTGATGTTTGATGGGCATGGATCATGGGCCGTAATTTTGTTGCTCAAAATGGAGCTGTTTATGTAACGATCTGTTTATTAAGTTACAAATAATAACATAATTGAGGAACGATTTGTAACGACGCTTAAATGGTTTGGAATCTTATTTGGGTATTTAGTAGCGTGTTTTAGACTTCTATTTCTGCTGTGGGGAATGTTGAATTTGGAATATGTTTAAGGAACGTTTTATCCGTGCTTGAAGTAAATATTGCATGGCTGAAAGAATTAAATTGATTGTTTGAATACATTTACTGACAAGAATTACACAGTAGAATAAATCACGATTCAATTTTTGAACGTTATTACTCAGATATCGAAAAGAATTGAGTGTCGGAGAAAACACTCATGGTGGTAATTCAAAACACATGATTCAAAGAATTAAATAATATTCTTAACACCAGTGGTTACAAATCAAAAAGCTCTTACTTAAAGGTGCTAACGAGCATCATCACCTTTTTTTAAAGCCAATCTTCGCTAACATTTCGTCCATGTTCGCTTCACATGCACTATAATTAATTTTCATCCCAACAAAGCCACACTTGGGAGCCTCACTTGACATAACACACAAACAAAAAAAATCCCCCTTTGTTTGATCGAGAGTTTTCCTTGGAGGTAGTCTCCACTCTTCTAGCACCCCCCTTACCACCGGACGCATCTTGATGAGATGAAAACAAACCCAAAGACCACTCGCACATGTTCCTCGCGTCAACAGTGAAAACCCATGGCACAATAGAGTGAAAACTCGATGGCAGAACGTGTCCCGCTGGTCTGAAGTTGGCGGTTTGTTTCAACACTGAAGTTCTGATAAGGACAGGAAACCGGGCCGGGTCGTCTGTTGTCTTTAGTTTGATCCTTTAGATGTTTCCTTGTGGGTCACTGGCATGACATGATCTGTCTGTTGCCATAAAAGCCACCCTTCGGCACCCGATGTAAAAAGATATGAAGCACCCCTACTCAACCGAGCTCGCACGCTTGCTTTAAAGACAACAGAACGTGTTCCCAAGTTGCGTTTTCCTTCGGCTGCTTCATTGTGTTGCAGGCTTACCGCCTGCAAGTGTTTGCCCTCATCGTTTCAACCTCGATGAGTCATAAAGTTTCGGTTGACGTTGTACTTTCTGCTTTGTTATCAGATATAAAATAAGGATCTGGGTTTTAGAGTTAACTGGACCGTAATGGAAACAGATCGTATGGTGCTACCAAATGATTATAGTCAATCTAATGAATGAATCCAATTTAAGTTGATAGGTTCATTATAATCGTATACGGTGGTTTTGATCGGCAGAGATGTCTTTTATTCCATCATGGATTTAATCTAAGCTGTTGTTAATTGAAGCAATTGCTATTATTTAAAATAGTGTTTTAGGTGTTACACTAAATTCTCAATTGATCAAAAATACTCCTAAAACAAAAGCTGACCAAGTAAGTTAGAAATGATACTCTTATTTCTCAATTCATACACAGAATTTGGTCTGAGGCCTGACTTACTTAGAGTACAGGGACTTTGAATGTTCGATACAGTTCAAGCTTCGATCGTTGCAACAAGTATTTTACGTGGCATATTACTATCGGTGCAGTCTTTTGATCACAGATAGGTTTGGATGACTTCAAAGGGACATCAACCTGTCTACACATACGTAAATCAGTATTTGTTAGCAAGGCCGCTGGTGATGCCACCATCATCCATAGCATCAATCATGCCACCATTTTGGTTTTGACCTCGTTAATATCCAACAAGAAGATCCATGCCGCCTCCTTGATCCTTTGGTAAGCTTCTGCTTCATAGGAGATCCTCAAACTAATTATGTCTTCGGCATATGCGAAGATCTGTATTGACTTATAGAAGATCTACCTCCGAATGTAAGATGTCTCGCTCTAGTGCCAGGATGAAGTGAATACACACATACCTATATCCTTGACGCAGGCTCTTTGTGGTAGTAGCCCCTGAGAGTTTTCCGTTCACCTTCACCTGACATGTGATATTGGCCATTGTCATTCATACAAGCTTGGCAAGTTTGTGGCCGAAAAGTATACAATGCTTAGTATATTTTTACCCGGGCGATGTTGTCACATGTGGCTTTAAATACGATGTAGAGAAAGTAAGAATGTAGCTTGGGCTCCGCCATGTTTTCCAAGATGCCATGACGAATCTCTTCTGTTGGGATACGAATGGGATAAATCGGTCTTGTAGAATCAGCCAAACCCTCTTGTAGTTTCGAAGAATTACTCTAAAAGCATCTATTTCAATTGCAGAACATCGGAAACAGTCATTGCTCCTTCTATAAAACTGATAATAAATCGACTGCTGCATTCGACCACCATCCCACACACATAACATAGATTCGATAGAAAAGCAAAACTGATTTCTTTTCAAAAATATAGGCAATCTCTTACGAGATACATCATTCATACATACGTCATTCTATTGGCTTGACTATTTCCACTCGCTTGCGACAGTCAATATTCTAAGAGATTTCGTTATGCTCTCGATAAGACCATCGCTACTTCACCACAAACAAATAGAAACACCGTAAACACATCCAATCTTCAAACTTCCAATACCGAGCGTAGACCTCCGTGCTGAAAGGACTATTCCCACGGCTACAAACTATACATAGCCTCATCACAGCCCACATCCATATATCCGGTCGCCGTTCTCGAAAGTTAGGTTAGCGAATCGCGAGAAAAACATCCTACTTTTTTTTTATTTGCTTCCATCAAACCGAGAAAGCTTCGCCTTGAAAAGCCCATGAACTAACAAAGTTTATTGCGTTGTTTTTGCACACTTGCTGGAGTGTGGCAGGAAAAGCGTCCTCCTTCAAGGACAAGGTTCGTCGGGACATATGGTACAAGCAAACGGAAAGGGCAACATTTATGGTTACACAATCTGGTAAAGCAGATTAAATTTTCATCACATTTGCATTCGGTCTGTACCGTGCTGCACAGTGGTACGGTGCAGAACGTATTTAGGGGCTGTGATTGTCCCGGCGAATGAAATTGTATCGCCGGTACTTCAGTGATGAGCTACAACAGAATGCTGTAAACAATGCAGCTGAGGTGGAATATGTTGCGATATTCATTTTTTTTTATTCTCTTGGTGTGTTACGAAATGCTGGAAGTGTTAAGATATTGCTCATAAAATCAAGATTGGCTCCTTCTTGACATTCAAAAGTATGAGTTCTTTAAGAAAAATACTATTGTATCGTTTGAAAATGCAGTAAAACTTTTAATTACTAATCCAATAACTGTTGTAAGCAATGCTCAAACTATAATGAATCATTTTGTCCAACATTTGTTGCTTAACATCGTTCATTAACCACAACCACTCACTACCACGTCCACGTCATCTTGTTTTCTTGCTGTGTGGATGCAATAAAACCCCGACAAGAAAGCGACAGAAAGGTTGCTTAATTGCTAATTCCGACGTGAGCAAGGTCAAACGAATGATTCCATGTGCTGCTGATTCCATTAGGCGTGTGCCAGGAGCAACAATTTTATTAGCACTTTTATCGTACCCCGAAGCATTCGTGACAACACATAGGTACGAGACACTCTAGACACCGTTTTTCAGATTTAATGGTTATAACCCACTTTAAGAAAGAAAAACAAAACCAGGACGATCGCTACCATTTTCTGCCCTGAGAGTCCTTGCCGTATACAAATCAATGAAATCCTCTGTCCGTACTCCGCTCGCACGAATGTATTCATACCCCCGTAAATGGAATTAATTTGTCGTTAACTGTTCTGTGTTCTGTTCCAACAGTTTTCCAGCGCTGTTGCTTGCCGTGTGTTTAGTAACCCGCTGTTGCTACGTGTCCGTTGTTCCAGCCGTAAATGACCTCGCGCTGCTTTTTCATGTTTATTTTTTTGTTTTGTTTGTCAAACGTTTCCGCCATCCAACATCGCTCCAAAACTTTCCGAAAGACAGACAAGACGGAAACGAACAACCTTTCAGGTTCCAGCAACTATTTCCTTTGCCTCGGTATGCCTTCAACGAGCACCATTTTCCATCATGATCCTCGAGCGCCAGGGCCTGGGACACACCCCTACGGGTGGGTGAGTTTTCACTCACTGTTAGGGGATGATATAAGGCAACAACTCCAGCGTCCTGTAGCGTGTTATTGCGCAACTGTACATATTGCTACGTGTTTTGACAACTTTAGCTACTTAGAAGATGTTTCCTGCTTTATACTTCTCGTTATTCATGTTCATTGCCCTCGGTTGCTGTTTTGTTGTTCAATTTCGACACTTTTTACGTTCTTCCTACCATTTCTATACGTGTGTCTTTGTGTGTATATGTATATATGTTTGCATTTCGCCTCAACTTTATGTTCCGTGTTCAAGAGCGTATTCGTTCTCATCTTTCTAATTGCATTTCTTTTTCTTTCTTTCTCTTTTTTCTCTCGCGGTATACATCTTATAGGTATGTAAATGCGCCACATTTCTCGCGTTCAAAACTTCATTTACAATCTCGATCATTTAACATTGCTGCTACTCATACGGCTTGCAATACTGCATAACTACTATTGCCTATTTTGTTCTTATTTTCACTTCCATTCGCTCTATTTTTCTATCTCTTTTCTATTCTTTCGTTCTAGTCTTTGAAGACACCTTATACAAAACAAATGCTATTAATGTAACAATTTCATGTGTTTAGGCAGTATGAACCGGTATGAACTGTGAACACGGATCAGCTCCGCTGACCAACACTGCTAGCTAGCAAAAAAGCAATCAACGAAACGATGAACGTACCGGAACTTAAGCGTATGATCAATGTGAACATAGAAATCGCTTCGTCTCTGATGTTGTAGTGTAATGTTATCTGTCGGTGCATGACCTATCTTAGGTGCGGAAACGTACGAGCTTTCACTAACCCACCCAGGTTAATAGTGGTAGTTCAAATGGTGCCAATAGCTTCTGCCGCTTGGATACACCGCCAAGAATGTTAACGTTAGCGAGAAGAAAAAGGAAAAAATCACACACAGACACGACGTGTCGGAACTAAACGTAGGATCATTTCTAGATCATCGTTACCATCGTGCCCGGAATAGCATCATCGTACACCAAGTCTAAACCGGAGCGATCGGATCTTCGGCATCGATACAGCAGCTTCGTATCAAATCCACGGACAACAGTTGCTTCTTCGTCTACGACTTTGTTTCTCTGTTTGCGTATCTGTGTGTCTATCTCTACTTCTGCATGTCATGGAGGTCAGAAGGAAAATCAAATTTCTCATACCCTCGACCATACGCGAGGTGAAGGTATGAAATGAACTTACATTTATTTCTCTCCCCTAATTGTTCCTTTAACATCCGACAAAAAATATCCACAAAATTTACCATTTGTCCGATGCAAAGCAACCCCTGCTGCTATGGTTCTCCATCTGTTTCCTTCGTTGTTTACACACATAAAATAATTACTGTTCATGATTCCTTCAAATAAATTCAATGAAATAAACTCCCAAAAAGCACCCATCTGTTGATTCTAAACCGTATCTGTCGTAAATTTGATGGTTCCAAAATCTGTTTTTAATGTGATCAGTGTTGTCGAATGTTTTAGTTCTCCTACTCCTGACGCTTATGCTAGAAATTATTTTAAATTGCTCATTTATGTTAGGCCATTTGTTTTGACCTCTATATGCGTGTTTTAATTCTTACATGTGAAAAATCTCACGTTTAAATCAAAACAGAAATTTAAACTGAAAGTATGACTCGTTCGGATGTGTTCTTGTTGGCTTAATGACTAACCAACCATTAACGCATTATCTGCTAGGTCATGCTGACCATGATAGTGCCTTACTGGACTAATTGATACCATGTAGTTGATTGTCCTCAATACGGGGGGAATGGCCCAATGGGACTAGAAGATGATGCTGCGCCGCTGTCACCTCCATCATCAGACCAAACCCCTGTCCAAAAATTTTAGTCATTATTGGGTAAAATAGTAGACACTAACTGTTCAACGAACAGTCTTTCAAAAACCGCAAGTTGTTCCAACTTTTCTGACAATTTAAGAACGTAAGATTAAATTAAAATTTTATCTGTTGAACACAAGATCGAATCGCATTCCAAAGCATATTCCTTTAAGAGCGTTGTGATATACTTAATAAAATCAAGACCAAGTCTTTACTGTAGAGCGGTTGAGATAGTATTTCTCGTCCACTATTCACAAAAGGGTTCGTCCACATAGTTCGTAACGCTAAAATAGGCGGTTTAATATCCTTTTACCTGTAGTCTAGACTAACCCGTTTTAAGAACATGTTGTTGGGAAACAAAAAAAGAAAAAAAAATCAAGTCAATGTTGGTATTAATAGCAAATGTTACAAAATTAAAGAATACTGATATATTCGGAACAGACAGATGATACAGTACGCTGTGGCACTTTTCTTTCATTCGGCAGGACTATGTATCGAATCACATCCAGACTATTCCTCTTTACGCTAAACTGACTAGCCAGACTGTCCCGTCTGGTCAAGTCAAACCAAGGATGTCAGAAATTGCAGGAAATTGCATGTCTCTATTTTAGTAAAATATCCTGTTTACTTTAAAACTCTAAAGAACTGTTTTATACAGAATGTGTCAAATCGTTAGGGTGGTTGCTAGTTTCAATAATTGGCAGAACATCTTACTCCAAAGAGTTAGGATTCTCAAATGCCGTCAGCCGCATATTCAGAGAGTTTTTCAAATGTACAATTTTATTTTACAAACTAATGGCGAGATTATCCAGCTTCGAATAAGGAAAGGTCGTTCCAATGTGTCGCCAGCTCTGCTCTCTGCTATCAATCTTTACATTACGGTGAGAACGCATGCTAGAAAGTTCCTTGACGTAGCGAAAGTAAGTTCCCGTTTCGACACTTTTGATTTTTTTTCTCCTTGTCCTTTAGCCCTACAACTTCTAGAGGTGTAAGCCTGCTATTTCTGTGAACGAAATTTGATGCCCTGTTCTACCATGT
This sequence comes from Anopheles maculatus, assembly GCA_002091835.1. NCBI lineage: Eukaryota > Metazoa > Arthropoda > Insecta > Diptera > Culicidae > Anopheles > Anopheles maculatus. The sequence goes on from KZ062619.1 coordinate 54,538, forward strand.
GAAGACTGGCGCCACTGCCACCAGTCGCTCTGATCTGTTACTGTTATGAAATTGTGAATTTAATGTCGATTGTGTCCTTACGAACCTAAATTGACGTCAGCTGCATTTCTGAATAGCATCCGTTCGATGAGTACTTGTACTCAGATGCATCCCAATCTTAACCAACTCTTTGTGCGTTACTTCAATTTAACTTTGAAATGTTTCATGAGGACTTGTTGATATGTTGAAATTTTGAACAAATCAATACATACATAAGTTATACATTAAAAAATGTATCTCGAGTATTAGCTATACCCTACTATGTGTTATGTAACATTAAATGGAACTTCCCTCCTCTAACTTCCTCCTTCATCCTATATAACAAAACGTAAAGCTAGCATAACCTTATCCTCCACTCATCATCCAAGCGTTACGTAATTTATGGACGATCCCAAATGGTTTTTTACTGGTGCAAGAGTAGTGAAGACTCAATAACATTTAATAAGGCAGTATATTTCTTCATGGTTTCATGCGGTTGTAGAGGATTTACTACTCCTTAAGTCCTTTAGCTACTATTTGAAACATACAAGTCGTGTGTAAATCATAAAGATGCTCCCAAAAGGAAATGAGTCATGATTTATGAAACAGTTTCGTCCGGGTGGCTCGAGCTCCAACAAAACCAAAGCACCAATCGATAGCTTATCGGAAATTGGTAACATCTGTCATTTCAGTCTGTTTGTCATGTCCTTTTGAACCCGTACATTGCGTTCGTCTAATAAGCAAACGGAAATGGGCGTTTTGTGCATGTCACATACGAAAAAGGTTTGTTTTCCTTGGTTGCCTTAAATGTATGATGGACAGGGCAGCTTTTTCTGTTGCTATCAAAATTGAGATACAAGTTACAAAAAACAGCGGGATTGATATCATAAAAAGGAATATGATGTTCCTTTTTTTTCTTGCTCTCCTATTAAAACCGAACGAAAAACAACTTTCCCCTCGACTCAGTTCCTAATAGACGCAGGTCCCGTCCTTCAATGCCCCTAGCTCATGCGGGTGGTTTTGAGTGAAAGCTTCCGGCGGGAAAGTCGTGCTGCGTTTCGATTTCGATTGCGCAACTTACGCATAATTCAAGGCATCGATCGGTCTTCCCCGTTATCAAGCTTCTGCTTATCGTACAACGCAAAAAAATGAACCAAACTTGGCATACTTTCGAAGCAACAATAAATACAGAACAAAACCTCAAGATAGCGTACGGTTCGTGACTGGTCCTGCAAGGACATGTTACCGACAGAAAGTTTACAACGCGTACCAGGCACCACGTGCTCATGTATTAGTTCGTGAAAGAACGTGCGTTCGCCTGATGCCAAAGTCTCGTTCCCAGTCGCCACTGTGCGACTGTGATTTATGTTTTTCTGTCCAGTATGGTGATTCATTTCCTTAAAATATACCGTCGTTGTTTATGTACTGTGGCACCCGATGCCACCCACCCGACGACCCTTGGTGGGTGGCAAAACAGGCGGACGAGAACAAGAATTACAATTCTCGGAAGGAATTTTGGAAAACTAACGTCCCTACGTTTGGCAAAGGACAATCGTGCTGGCAAACAATTGTTGTTTACTTGTGGGAAAAGGGATTTAAATCTTTACGCATGAAATTATCCTTCGTTCCCGTTCGTTGTATGGTGTTTGTGCGTGTCATTTCCGGCAGTGTGATTTGTGATCCAATATTGTTAAAAAATCCAACTCATGCAAAATGTTTTATACACTTATCGTAAACCGTAGGAAACAATGCTAATAACCGATTAGGTCGCTGTACACGATACGATTCTTTGATGGCGAATCTCACCAATACCACCACAAAAAAGAATCGCTCGCGCTGTAAAAAAGAATCGCGTGCATTATTGCGTTTACACGGCACGAATCTTTTCATGAATTTTTTGATATCATCTTTGCTTTTCTGGTACCTGAAGAAAGACATCAGTACTTTCCGCTCAAAGAAAAAAGCGAAGTAGGCCTTGAATGTTGTCAAAGATTCGCACAAAAGATTCGTGTTGTCCGCCAAAATCGGATAATCTTTTTTGCTCGAAAAGATTCGCCGAATCTGCTCGAATGCACCAATACACTGAAGCAAAGATTCGCAGTCAGTGAAGATTCGCGTTAGAATCGTATAGGTCGCTGTACACGATAAGGTCGCTGTACACGATACGATTCTTAGTTGGCGAATCTCACCAATACCACCACAAAAAAGAAGCGCTCGCGCTGTAAAAAAGAATCGCGTGCATTATTGCGTTTACACGGCACGAATCTTTTCATGAATTTTTTGATATCATCTTTGCTTTTCTGGTACCTGAAGAAAGACATCAGTACTTTCCGCTCAAAGAAAAAAGAGAAGTAGGCCTTGAATGTTGTCAAAGATTCGCACAAAAGATTCGTGTTGTCCGCCAAAATCGGATAATCTTTTTTGCTCGAAAAGATTCGCCGAATCTGCTCGAATGCACCAATACACTGAAGCAAAGATTCGCAGTCAGTGAATATTCGCGTTAGAATCGTATCGTGTACATCGACCTATACGATTCTTAGTTGGCGAATCTCACCAATACCACCACAAAAAAGAATCGCTCGCGCTGTAAAAAAGAATCGCGTGCATTATTGCGTTTACACGGCACGAATCTTTTCATGAATTTTTTGATATCATCTTTGCTTTTCTGGTACCTGAAGAAAGACATCAGTACTTTCCGCTCAAAGAAAAAAGAGAAGTAGGCCTTGAATGTTGTCAAAGATTCGCACAAAAGATTCGTGTTGTCCGCCAAAATCGGATAATCTTTTTTGCTCGAAAAGATTCGCCGAATCTGCTCGAATGCACCAATACACTGAAGCAAAGATTCGCAGTCAGTGAATATTCGCGTTAGAATCGTATCGTGTACATCGACCTTATCGTGTACATCGACCTATTGGGCAGTTTTTTCACAAATCAACATTAAATGGTTTTGTTTATGTTTATTTTCCTGTATCACAAACTGCTTTAAAAACCATCGTTAACATACAAAACAATTCATTTTTATGACACTTGTTAAAAACAATCAGGAGCTGGAGCACTTGTTGGCAGACTCTGAGTCTCAGGTATGTATTTTGTTTTGTTTTGTTTGGTTTTTCTTCTCTAACATCAACGCTTTTTGTCCTAGTTGTGAAGTATAAATCCCCCCTGTTTGGCTGCCATATGCTCTTTTTTGAAGGTCAAAAAGGACCCTCGTGTGCTAGTACTAGAACTAAGTGTGTGCGTGTGGCTTTAGTGTAGGGAAGACTCTAGCTAGACACTCACGTTTTACATGCATTACTGTAGAGAGTGTGATTTTGCAAGCTGTAGCTAGAAAAGACAGCCCCAGCTATGACCGGTTAAAATCAATACCCCGACTACACGTATCACGTATGAAGCACACTTGTGAAAAAGCGAGACTTAGGCGATTGATTCATCAGTACACAACATTTTAACTATAAACACATCGTTTCGAAAGCAACGAACCTGCACCTTACCTTTAAAGTTTTATACTTCACGAAGTGAATTACTGGTGTTACACGTACATGGACGCACCCGTTTGGATATTTGAACGTAATATGTTTTTGTTTATCAAACCTCTTGCGCAACATTACCATGCAATTAAACGATAATGAAATGCTAACAATGAACTCTCTCCATGTTGCCCAATGAACAATGGAGGAAAATCAACTTCATCTGCTTTTCGCTAATTATATTAAAACATTTCCCAACCTCTTGATTTCGATGGCCACTGGAGCAGTAGCGAGGAATACCGCTTAACATGAACACTCCCGCTACATTATCTTAATTTGACCAAACATTCTCGTCTGCATCAGCCAAACTTACATCATCCTGTATAACAGTTCACTGGCATAGCGTCACAATATGCTGTTGCTTAGTTATCCTTGCTCAGTCGAGGACAAAACAAACGTCCAACCTTGGCCTGTGTTTCGCCAAAACAACAGTGTTGCTTAAAAACAACCACACGAACACAGCCCCCGTCGTTCCGAGAGTGTACGTGTTGACCGCTGATGAATGGATCAGCGCTCCGTACCTGACACTGTGGATGGTAAAATTTTGGACAAGAGTTTGAACAAATTTTCAAATTTTCCTACACACGACCCACACGGCTGTATACTTTTGCCCTAGACCAACCACAACAGCGGTGATGGTGATGGTGGACGCCACAATTACTAGCTACCGATCAATACATTGTGCAGGACGTCCCTTGAAGTGTAGTGAATAGATAAGTTTTTGAATGATCTACTAGATGCTTCATTTAGTATGTCATTTTTTTTTTGTTTCGTGCGGTCTGTTCCAAACAGTTGTTGTGTGCATGACGCACATGTCATCCTTGTCAACTGTTTTCTCTGATGAGTATAGCAAAATGCATCGTCCTTGATACTCGAAATTTAAATTCTTCTCGTATACAAACAAATTCTAAAACTCTAAACATTCCCAGATTTGCCTAGTATTTATTTCCGTTGCGAAAAAAAATACATTTAATGCCAACTGGAACATAATCCAACACTTAAGAATTGTGCAAAACAAATAGTAATCAATTTTTACTTCCTCCAAACGGCGCATGTTTGCACAGGACTTCAGCCATTTTGCTGGGCGACAAATCAAATAAAATTGACACAAGCACACGAAGCTGTACGAGTTCTCTGTTCACTTTTTTCCATGGACTACATCAGTGAAAAGGCTGTTTCTGGGAAGATTGTTCTGTTTGAATTCTGAGCACCATGTTGAGCAAAATGTTTACCGCTTTTTGATGCAAATTTTTGGAACAAGCTTAGTTAACTATAACTGGAAATGGTTTGAATGTATGGTGTTAAATATGGTGTGAGAACATAGTAAATTCAGCAGATGTATTACAATGAACTGCATCTTAGGGTTTCACAATTACAAGAAATTGAACAACTTTTAGGAATCTTTTTTCACGTGAATTAAATCTTATTCGATTCACTGTAACGGAGTGCGATGTTGTGCAGCTTTTTACATTTTTCATTTTCAAGAAATAAATAAATGACTGTTTAAATAAAAACGATGTGAGCCCTACTTTTGGATGAAATAGTATATCAGGTCTATAAATAAGTTTTGAAGGTTTTGCACTGAATATTTTTACTGTAGTAAAATCTGGCAACACTGTTATTTTAAAGTGTCATCTTCAGGGTTTGTTTGTCTCTAGATATCGTTTCTTCAATTGAGTCATTCATCAAAATAAGTACATTCGTTCTAGAAAAACGTTTTCTGCGGGAAATTCTGCTTCATTATTTTGTGATGAAAACTTCATCCACCGAGACCCATCGCATAATGAGCGAATGGCGATCACGCATTATCGGAAAGAACGTTTCAGTGGTGGGGTTACTCAGCCAGTCATTAGCCAGTGTTGTCAGCATTAGGCAGACAGGGTACGGAAGACAGGGCATTGGGTGCTAAATGAGTTAAAGCCCCAGGACATGCTTCCTCCTCGACACCCAAGCGGAACATTAATCGCACCAAGGTGCATTTGGTGGGACCAGCTAGGTGTGGTGTACCACGAATTGCTGGAACTACACGACACCATCACGGGTGACTATTACCGACGACAGCTTACGCGTTGGCCCCATTACGCAGAAGGAAGTACAGAGCTAAAAAAGGCCCCATTACGCGACCAGGCATGACAAAATCATTCTGCTGCACGACAACGCTCGGCCACATATGGCGGCACCTTACCTGTAGACACTAAAAAATTATGTTTTACCTCACCCGCCATACAGCCCAGATATTGCGCCCTCCGTCTACCGTCTGTTGCGGTAGATGGAGTATGGCTTGACCGCGCAGCAATGAGTAAAGTCGATGCCCATTCGGGCCAATAAGGCTTGGAACTCCGTACAAATCCGTCAAAACTTATTTATAGGCCTGATAAATTTATACGAACGATACGAATAAATTGAAAGTGATGTTTGTTATTGGTTTGCAATGTCTGTTGGCTTCATTCTTTTAAAAATAAATATTACAAACAAATATAATTTATTTTTACAAAAACATTCAGTCGAAAAAACATAAAACACAAACATTTACAGTTTTCATCGTCTAAAAGAGGCTAAATATTTCATTCCAATTGCTAAAACAGAGCAACAAACCAACTCGAAGACCGCACGCCAAAAGTTCGCCACCAGGCGTCTCCATCAGTGTGAACCGAATTACAGAAACATCACTCCCATTGCCCACCATCCTTCTTTCTTGGGCAGTGCCACATTTAGCCTAGGATCAAATTGATACCCAATTTTACCATCTTGTCGTTACACCGAAACAAGATCCAATAAAATCGATTTAACGGTCATTCGATATGTTTTACGAGCGGTAATGGTTGTTGGTTCCAACCAAAAGGACGGTTCATTTTATCACGGTGGTTTTTTCTTCTGAATCCCGCATCCGCAAACCGAACGAATCGTAGTGTGTTTTTCAGGATTGTGTATGTGTGTGATTTGATATTAAATAACGTCCTCGAATGATTTTCCAGTGATTTACAAATAAACTTATTTGCAAACGTGTGTTGCGCACCAGTTGCTTTGACTGTGTCTAGGTGGCACATCGATCGATTATGTTGCAGCATGGAAGCTTTCCCCACAAACATACTCTTGTGTGTTTCTTGGCTATGCCATCGTGCATCGCACTTAGCTGTTTCTAATCCAATACAACTGAACACAAATAATACGCTTCAGTAATTTTCTTTCACATCGGTGTTAGAACGCAAGTAAAATTATCGAAGGGTGATGCATAAAATCGAAATTCATGCTTTACTGCACATTGTGTGCGTTAAGGTTGTTTTACGGTCCTGTCATAATCCGCGCGTAACCTGGGCAATATGGTCTGTGTGATGTGTTTTTTAGAAAGATTGTTTCCTTTCCTATTTTGAAACAAACAATATTATTTATAACAAAACTAAGGTTAGTAAAAGTGTGTAGAGCTTTTTTCTCTCCATAATTTCACATTCTATTTCACTAGAAGAAACCTGCTACCGACCGTTTTTTACCCTGAGTGGTCTTATTGTCTTACATCGATCTCGCTTACAGCGGGTATAGCATTTCACTAAACGAACCGAACGAAAAACAAAAAAACGCAAACCAGTGAAACCGTCTGAACCTGTTCCCATATCGCATGAGCAAATGTTTGTGGAAAATGGAATAAATTTGTTTTCCGCTCTAGCACTCCACGTTAGGCTACATACACACACACACACACACACACACACACACACACATGGAAAAACGCCCAGAACGTAAGATGAAGCACGGACTTTAATATGAATGATGGATGTGATGGGTTTTTTATCCCACCGAAACATGGTGAATACATTCTACCCTGCTTTGGTGTTTCGGTTTTTATTTCAATCCAATTTACAACTTTAAACTCGTCTGCATGTCCGTATCCTTCGCACATACAACTAACGATCTGTCCGCTTTAAGGTCCAGAAGATTGAATGAGATTTGACAGCAAACAACGAGAAAGCTTGCGCTACATAATGCGGCTCAATTTTGACACATTAATTATCCGACAATTTTAAGCTTACCTTGCAGGAAGCTATTCCAAACAAAAGTCTGTGCACGTGTGGCAACGAAACACGGAAAAAGTTTATAGCAATGTGCTCGTTAGTTTCAGTTGTCTTTCGTTCGGCTCGCCTACTACTACAGCCCATTATGAACTTCCGCCGTGCCGTGATGCTTTTCAACAACTTCATAAATCATGCCAATAATGATTACGGCACTATCCGTTTCCAACGGCATCATCCAGTTGCTATCGTTGTATGGCGAGAGTGATTGCGCTTTCTCCCTGGCATCAGCAAACGCCACCACCGAATGCAATTGGTGGTATTCAAATTTCCATTTGCTGCACCTGAATCGCCATTGTGGCGTATGTAAATGAGCCGCTGTAACCGAATGCGCAGCATAAGACACCATCTTTAGAGATAAATCGTCAGGTGAATTATTTTTCCTGATTTGTATATTTTAAACTATGACTTCGAACATGGGTAACAAAGTTTGCAATAGCATTTTTACCACGCTTATTGTGATTATTGCATTCCTAAATTGTTGTGTTGTATGGCAGTTTTGTACCTTTTTTCGAAGCTTGTGTTGAATATCTAGGAACACAATATTCTAAGCAATGTTTATAATCCTTTTTGTTCGATTCAATAACACGCAACGATTAAAAAATATGGGTAAAAAAGCAAATTTAGTCATACTTCAACATGACGTACAGCTAAACAAATCACCGCCTGCACAACCTGCATGCTCAGCTCATAAATCATGTTAACAATCTCAAAAATGATCATCAAAAAATGATCCACAAGCCTCCATAGTGTCCTGTCCCTGTGTCTGGCGTGACTGACCGGCACGTGTGATGTGTATGCGTATCGTTCGTGATAACACGAACACGGATGGTTGAAAGCGGTTAGATAAACAAAATCCAATCCGTTCGGTTTGGCAAGGTCCTGCATAATGAAAGGTCACAAAAAGTCAATGCGAAGCGTATGAGAACATACAGACAAAACAGCGAGCAAAAATCGCAAACCCTCTCCAAACACACCGTCATAACTTTTTATGGGCCACACACATGACAACGCATGCGACATGTCATCTCTCTTATTGCCAATCTGTTACCCAAACCAGTGACGAGAGCGATAGCAAAAAAAAAATGCAATAGAAAGGTAAACCCAATCCAAACCAGACCCATTCCAGTCAGTGCCCGCTCAAGGCCTTTTCCCTTTCTGCACACACATACACACGCGCACACGCACGGTACTATCAAATCATCACCGAGAATTATGATTCCACAGATGCTCAGTTGCCGGACAGGCTGCGTGACATGGCATGTTACTAGCTGACCACGTCTCACCGACAGTCGACGACGATGTGAATGACCAGTCCAGTGTGTTGTGGATGTGTGGCGTTTTTTTTTTTGTTGACGTCCAAATGATAATGTGCCAAGGGAAAAGCCAAAAACCCTAACGATCCACTTGTCGACCAGTGGACCAGTTGCCTTGGGACGTCCGGACGAATGTTGACAAACTTGTTGGCCAAAGTGCGAATCGCATCCGTACGGGCCCAAAATTCGTTCCGACAGTTTGTGTAAGTGGATTACACTTCCCACTGCACCAACAAGTGAACAATCGAGACGAGTTGTCCACAGATGTCAGGCAGATCGCTGTCAAAACGTATTGCCGTCGGTGTCGCTTTCTGATCGATGCTGTACATGCGGTACGGTATTGATTTTTAATAAAGCAAAGTCGTTGTTTTTTAAGGACTGAAGGTATATTGGAAGCTTCCTAATTAAGACATTCTTTCATTGAAACCTAAACTACCGGCCTGAAAACTGATGATGTCACGCAAAGTCAACCGGAAACTCGAGCCTTTAACATGGCCTTGACATCGATGCAACAAAAAAACTACACTGTACACAGTCCACATTTCCACTGCCAAGAAACAACCTGCTTTTAATGCCGAGCTTGCAGAGACTTAAACAATCCCATTTACATAGGCAATAAATAACAATTTGTTGAAATCGTTTCTTGAATGTGCCACTGGTGCTGCTGCTGCTGCTGTCGGGAAACTGTCTACGATTTTCCTTTCTGTCACTGCTTCTAAGTTTCACGCTTCATTGCATCACACGGTGTCCTCTGACTTCGTTTGCGAAGGGACCCAGAAACGATATTGGATCTCTGCACACCGGAGAGTTGCTTCCGTTGGTCACTTTCGTGTTCGCATTTTCGCTTCGCTCTATCTTTGTGCCACTAGTTGCAAGTTGCTTCCATTGCAATCACGTCATTATTGTACGAAAGAAAATGGCTTTATTAGTCGCGTTTAGCTCTTTCTCAAACAATGTGCCATGCTGTACTGCTATTATAGTGCTCAAGAATTGCTGGTCGGCGCATGATGTTATAAAACAAAGGAAGCAAAGCATGTAGTGAAAAATGCATGACCCATAAATTATTCCCCACAGAAATCATATTAATGATGCAGCACAACTGGACGGACAGTGTACACCTGATGCTTGGGCTCAAGCGTTTACAATTTATCTTTTGCACGAAAAAAGTGATCACTTACGACGTTTCTTGTCCAGTTGATGAAAAGTTTAAGGCTTAAACGTGTGGCCGAGAATCAATAGGTACAGAGTACCTTTCCTCATATAGAATATTAAATAACTTCATGAAACGCTCTTCCAAACCACACAAACTTGCAAAGTATAAGCGCAAAGTTTTGTCTCTAGCATGTTAGTGAATTCTCAGATTGAATGAGGTGCCTGAGAGCTGGTAGAAACTAAACGCTTAGCACACACACACTGTAAGAAACTCTTAAACTGCTTCTTGTCGATGATTGCTGAGATCAAAGTAAGGAAAAGTAAGGAAAAGCTCATCGTACAAGGATGTTCAATTTTAAATTAAAAACTTTCTCGGAAAGCTCATAATCTGAACTGTTTTAAAAGACTTTTCAAATTTCCACTACACAATTTTCAACGCTAGGCTAAGCTACACTTTCATTGGATAATTATTAAAATGATTAGTTAAGCAAAATTTTTTGTAAAATGAAGCTTACTGTTTATACAAAGTGACGAGAGTGCATCTTACAAAATGGTCTCAAACGCTGAGGGATAAGTTTGACAGTTGCATGATTGCTCGTTGTTTAACTAAAGTAGACTAAAACAAATCAGATTTCTAACTGAAGTCATCGTAGACTATAAAGTAAATACACTAACGAATTCAAGCATGTTTGGGAAATCTAAGACCCAAAGCCTCTATAAATAAACAAAAATAAAATATGTTTGGGAAATAATTTTATAACACTTTCTTGGTTGTATTCAACAAAAAAAAAAGCTACACGTGTCAATATTCGACACGTCTTAGCAATGCACATCTCGCATTATCCTTCAATAGAATATAGGTGAATAGATCGCTTTTACCGCTTCCATGACGCATGTGCGCGTATCTTATTGTGTGTTTCAGTTCATTGTACAGGGAAGCGTTTTCTATGCGAACTGATAACGTAACGGGGTTATCGCAAGCACCAAAAACCTACCGATACAATAGGCAAGCCAGCCAGTATTGGTTGAACGAATTTTTAGGACACAAATTGAATCGTTTTCGCCCTTCTTTTGATACCGTCTTGAAGCACCTGAAACCCTGAAGCCTTTCATAATTTTCCTGCCCATGGTTTACAATCAATTTGTGTTTTTCGTTACATTCATCCCATATCCCATCGTCGATCACAAATGGCGTACGAAAATAGATGAGAGCGAGAGAGAGAGAGAATCAGCAAGAAAAGATTATGCTTGTGCTACAAGTGAATTATAAATTATTTTCAACCATTCTCACCACCGGCACTGGTTGATTTCGTTTTTCAGTTTCATACACCAAACGCATTCATCACGTCAAAGCATTCATCTTCTTTCTTTCTTCTATTTTTCCAGCAGGATAAATGTTGACATTGAGGTGTTAGTTGTTGGTAACCGTCTGGTGTTAGGCTCGACGGTCAGCTTGAACGCGATTCCTTGGGCATACGGTACGACGGTACGTTACGGTTGCTTTCAACATTCAGCGCCAGGGAAAGGCAAAAACCTCCAAAAACCAGCTTCACTTCTTTCCTGCCACTTGTGTTTTGTTTCCTACCGCGAGTTTAAACCATGTTTTGATTTGCCTGACATTGTTCCTTGACCTAAGGATTGTTCGGAACGTTTTGTGTTAAATTGCTGCTGTCAAACGAGTCGTCTACTTCCATACCAGGGCCACCAGTGCGTCCAGTGCCTGTGTCTTGCTGCGCTTTTGCTACATTGTTTATCGCAACCGTTTTCGTGTTTGTGTTTGTTTCGTTTTTCTTTGTGCCAAAACGGCTACCGCTGCCAATGAAACTACTAAAACAAACTTCATTTGGAATGGAAAGATGCTTCTTTTAATAATGTTCTTGCGTGTCCGTTGAGCAAACGGCAAACTGTTACATGCTCTCTGCTCTCTGCTTGTCGTTCTATCTTTAGTCTTTTCATATTTTGATTTATTTAATACATAAGTTCATGTTTTCATATGTACCTATAATTAGGGATTAGTTTTGAACTGTTTTTCCAAATACGTATATGTAAAGATTTTAGTTCATCTCTTCCTCTATTACCACGCAAGGAATTGCATTTTGTGAGGAGTTATATTCGACACACTTTATTTGCATGCACTTTCTAAAACTTCGAATAACTTTTATTGCATCAATATTTTGTAACACTTCTAAAAAAACATTCTTGATTCAGAATTTTGTATAAAAATGTACATAATGTTACATTACATTTTGTTTAAGAAGTATTATACTCTTACATTTTGTACAGACAATTTTTTAATGTAATATTTTTGCTATAACACGTTTTGTAAACCGCTTTTATAAACAAGTGCTTCGATATAAACATATTTTTATCAATAATTTTAATATACCCAATCCAACCAAGAAACTCTTCCCACACATATGCTCACACCGTATGTTTGTAGCAGCTGACGACTGTTAAGCTCCGTGTCAAATGTACACAGCCTTCCTGGTGGGCAGATATTTGATTCGCGTACCCATCAAACCATCAACCCCGGGATTGGGGGATCCACCGTTCGGGCTTTCAGCATCCAATCCTTGGGGAAGCATTTGCAAGCATTTTGGATTGTGTTTGGGGGAAAAGCTCCCCGTATAACCGTCCCCCCGTTTTGCTGAATGCAATGAACCACAACGAAATCGCCGTTCAATCGATTGTCCCAACCCTACGCCCATCCATGTTGCCACGGTGAGGAATTTAATCCCGCTGGAGCAAACCCTCTTTTCTTCTGGCCAGCCAAAGGGATTCAGACACACATCCATTCCCATCCATCCGAACTGTGCGAATCCCCTCGGTGATCGATCGATTTGGCTCGAGTGGCATTTGAAGATTCGAAAATAATAGAATCAATCGAACCACCAAGCCTGTCTACTACGGGTGTCTCTTCAGCCGTCCTGCGACCAGTCATCCTATCGATGAATGTGATGTGGATAGTGGATTGAGAGACAACACACAAAATGAATATAAAAAAAAAACTGTACACAAACCTGCCACACATACGAGTCCATCACGCTGGGACGTGTGCTGGGAATCGGTTCGGCATTCTTTGCGAAGTTTTTACCTCCCAAAGGCACTAACGCGAAACAAAAAGAAAAAAAAACAAAGCAAAACACTAGACAAACTCGTCTAATATAAATCGTTCTATCATAGCATCGTTGTGCCTGATGATGAACCGATGGGAAATTCTTTGTCACGCACAGGAAAAAGCTCAAATATTAACCAACTTGTGTCTGGATGCCACCGGTAGGGCAAAGAATGTGTGTCCGGTAGAACATAATTAAAAAGAAAATACTTCTTCTTTTGTGTGACTCCAATTGTTCCTTTTGGTTTTTGTGTAAAGATTCCGCCACTAATAAAATACTTATCAATCTGCAAAAACATAAAACCAGTTACACTTTGAAGCACTCGTCCTATAGCTTCGTTCTTGTTGTAGCACTCAGCAAGATTGTTTTTTCATATCGCACCACAAATTAACACAAATTTTTATATGCTCTCACCCACCTTACAACCAGCAAGTTTTATCGCTGCTATAAACTCTTTACAATTTTTGCAAAACTTGCAATGCGCATTGCTGTATATTTTGGCCCGCCTCGGGTACACATACGCTTAAGCTCACGTTAGGCGAGAGCCGAAATTTTCTGCTCCCGACCACATTGTAGTGTGCCTAATTCACTAACGCAAAAAGATAGTACCGTTTGTTTTTTTTTCTCGCGTTTTGTGTTCCGTATGCTCGGTTTGCATCGTTAATTCCCATAGACTCCCTTGCAAGCGGCGCTCGTATGCAAACTCTGCACTAGCAGTGAGTGCGAAAACCATGGGACACCATGCGCCTCCATTCACCGTGTGTATCCGCTTGCTGCAACGCCTTGTTCATTGCTCAGCCGCACTGTGCACTGCCTGTAAACAATAATAAATCCATGCAAAACGTTAAACAACAAACCTCTTAACCGCAATACACACACACACAGCCGGCGGTATCTAGTTTGTAGCTTGTAGTGCGCGTCTGTGTGTGTTGCTGTACATCCACCGGTCGCTACACGTTCGCACACGTGGTTGCACTAAAAAACTGGTGCCGGTGCATAAAATGCATGCAAGGGAAACGATACCGACTAACATGTGGTCTTTTCTATTCATTCTTTTTTACCTTCCTCACCACCAACACCACCACCCCGTTACATGTTCGGTGGGATACAGATGGACCCGACGAATCCGAGTGCATCCGGAGGCGCTATACTACCAACATGTTCGACCATATCGTCCGCCAGCTCACAGATGCACCCGCCGTTCGGTGCGATCGGAGGAGTCGCATCCGGTCACGGGGCCACCGGAAGTGGATCCGGCGGCGGCGATCACGCATCGAGCCTGCTCAGCCCGACCCTGCTGTCACCGGGGACGAACACCGGCACCGCCTCGATTGCGACCTCGCGCGACGAGGAGGACGACTCGAGCAATCAGGCTTCGTCGGGCAGCAAAGGTTCCGGCCAGCGGTAAGTGATACGTCGCGATCGAAACCGGATGCGAGGATGTTGAAGAGCCGTTGTTGAAACCGTATTTCTTGACTCCTTGATGCCCCTTGTGTGTGTGTGTGACATTCCTGCCCATTTTATGCTCCAGTCGTCGAATGTTCTAGGTCGCGCTGTTCATTAATTTACTTCGGGGCCGGGGGCGTTCGCGCAATTCGGGCGGAAATTGTCCAATTACCAGGCCTACCCACACTCCATCCGTTCGTTGTTGGTTCGCTAAGCTGTACGCACACACACACACATACAAACATACACACATTTAATGTATATATATTTCTCCTGCGTAAGGGTGTATACAAATTTGTGAAAGTGTTTAGCCTTGGAATTGATTGCCAAACTCCCTCCGCCTAATTCATTGTTCATCATTAAATTGTCTCTGTCGAGTTGTGTTTCGCAATTTGATGTTGGCCGCAGTCAGTTACACAAATTATAGTTAGCAAATTTGCTCGATATTCGCACAAGCCCTTACGTCGATAACAAGGAAACACCATTGCGAGACTCGGTGCACAAAAACAAGAACACTAGTCGGTATACAACACCAACCAACAACCAACACCACTTGTAATCAAAAGATCTTGTTAAGCTTCAGCCCGTCCAACAACAGCTCCGAATGTCTGGTGGTTACTAAATCATAGCCACAGCATCGGGACCCGGAAAACTGGAAATTTGACAACGAACTTTGGGGAAGTGTGATCTACGGTTGCCCACAACCAGCATCCAAACAAAACAGCCCATCCATTACCGGCGCACTGTAGCTGCCTGTGCAGATCCGGTTCTAATTAATTGGTGCTTGGGCAATGATGAATCAGCGTCCGAATCTATTTTCTTTCGCGCCAACAACAAACAGCATCCAGCCCGCCCGTCAGACGTGGAGATTAATTCGTGGCACTCTCTGGAGAATGCCGCCCCGTGTCGCTTTTTGTCACAGCGTCAGCTTCAGGGCGCAACAAAAACACTTTCTTCCAACGTATATTTGTTGTCCGTTCGCTCAATCGTACTGGTCCCGGCCTTGCTCTCTGTCTCTCTCTCTCTCTTTTTCTCTGTTTCAACCTGTTCTTGCGTTGTTGTCTTCTGTTGCGATATCTGTCGTTTCCCCCCATCACGAAATACTCTTTTGTAAATAGTCCCATCTTTTGCCCTCCATCTCGTTTTCCCTTTCTCCCTCTCTCTCTCTTATCGCTTCATACTCGAATGTTACCGATCTGAAAAACAATCCCTAAAACGCACTAGTTTCAGTCGGACTGCGTGTCGCACATCACCGAAAGTGCACACCTCGCTCGTGTCACGTACGACCAGTGAGGATGGATGCCCGCGAACCGACTACCAGTCGACGCAGCAACGTACCAGCGCCGGGCTCGTCCGGCGTACGACCGTACCGGCTCACTATCAATCAATAGACCGTAGTCACAGCTTCAACGACCATGATCACGATCCGATGTCCCGATGGTATCAGTACCATCAGCAACGGCACCCACTGGCCCGTACCGGCAGCCGCACCGGAAGTATGCCGCGCGGTCAACGTCAGCGCCGTCGGTACTCGCTGCGGGACGACGACGACGACGACGACCAAGGCAGCATGCCGACCGGCCTCAATCGTATGGTGTCGTTCGAGAGTGTGGGTGGACACAGTGCCTGTAGCGGGTTGCTCACGCGCCACCGTGTCAGCCACCCGTCCGTCGCGTCCTCGTCGTTCGATCAGTTCGAACCTGTGATTGGTTCGCTCGAGAGTCATCAACCATCGTACCAGCAGCAGGACGAGCTGTCGCCGGCACAGCACCAGCAGCAGCTCAGCAAATCCATCTCCAACGGCACGACCCGGGGTGCACAGAGCTGGAAGAACCTACGCGCCGTCATGGCGTACTACTGTTCGTTGCGGAAAATTAAGAGGAACGGTGCCAATGCTAAACCTTCTTATCATATTATACGTTTTCGTTCGTTTTTTTTTGTACTTTTTATTGGTTTCACTCGCCGACCCTTCGGTTATGGTCTTTTTATATGTATCTTTAACAAGTTTTCTTAACCTTTATTTCCGTACTTACTCGTCCGTACTGTTAGCTTCCATTATCGATATGTACCGTGACATGTTTGCAGTTAATCTTCTTTATTTTTCATCAACTAACTTTATAACTATTGTAACGTTTACGTACGATGTCTTTGAGAATTTCATCTCTGCTCAGAGTTGTTGTTCTGAGTAAAGTAATTGATAAAAGACTATACAAGTTTCTAAATAATTTCTTAAACAAAGTACACCATTCAATTAAGTACACCATTAAAGAACTAAATTTTTATATTTTTTTACATATTACTACTATGTTTTAAGTTATCAAATTACTTGTTAAAATCAAAAGAAAATTAATGTTGTGATTACAACCAACAGTTCGACTATTTAAAATGAATTTATCTAATAGATGAGATAACAAAAGAAATAAAATCTTCATTTTATTTCCAGACCTATCAAACGCAACCAAATAAGAGTTTGAACCTTTAGTTTATGTTTTAAAACATGTTTTTTTTATGTTTTATTCATTTTATTTTAAAAAGTTTCTTTTACAAGCTATACATTCGATATTTATTTTCCAATTCGATACTGTTGACAACTGAGTCCTAATAAGCACCTTAGTAACGTGAAAACCTTAGCGTATCGCCAAAGTGATGGTGAGATTGGTGGAAGTGTTAGTAAACCCGGCTCGGCCATACCTGAACCTCTAGTCTAGAACTTGGAAAGCGTAGCTCGCAGTAGCACCACCGACCATAGTCTACTAGTCGCCCAGCTCGTGTACCAACCGACCTTTCTAATGCCCGAGTAGTTTTGTTCCACGCACGACACCATTGCACTAGCGCACCTCAGTTTTGTGTGTGTGTGTGTGTGTCTGTGTGAGTGGCGCGTGTGTAGGTGTGTGTGTTTGTTTGTGAGTTTGTGTAAGTGTGTCACAATCGATTAGATGCAAAAACCGACACACCGTCTCGCTAGAAGAAACAGCCCGCGGTGGTAGTTTTGCACAAACATTCAAATACAAAAACCAATGTCCACCAATCCAAATACACGCATGCGAACCTTACCTGCGTATGTCCTCTTTCTTGTTCCTTTTTTTTGTTATTTAAAATTCTTGATGAAAAAACATGAAAAATACCTAACGATTTCCGGATGTCGAAATTGTGCCATACGGTCACGATGTTCGCACGATGTTCGATTTTGTGGAAGAGCGTGGTATGACCTACTGACGCAGTAGGAAACGCCTGCGGTCACACAAAAAACACACACACATCTATACACACCCACACACACTTGCGCTGTCAGACATGTAACTGAATCCTGCAACGGCGACTCAACGCTCCGTGACCGTTGTGGTCGCTTAGGGATTACGCAAGAGGATTTCCTTCAGGTCTGCATTCTGTCGCAGTCGGCAAGCGCTAATAAGCTTAGCCAGTGGTAACTCAAACTTATGATCCTGTTAACGGTGGCAAACCGGGCAAGGGAATGAACCAAAATCGTACAGCAGAGAGCCACACACACACGCACACAATTTCAAGCGAACATTAGAGAAGATTCTATCCCCCCATTTCGGGTTTCTGCAAATGGCCCATTCTGGTAGACCTTTAGTGTGTCTAGCGAAGGTTCACTTTTTTTTCTCCACACCGGGTCAAAGGTCGTTACGAGCTGGCTGATATCATTCCGGCGGCTATCAGTTGCACTTGCAGTTGCGTCACACCAACACACGGCTACCGCGAGTATGGTTCACGTTAATTAAAACACCCCAAACGGCTGGTACGCATTCCTCGACTGGCTCGGAAAAATTGGTCGACCACTCCATCTCACCATCTCTATCTTGTGCGATCTTCGGGCAAAAATCTCGCTATTCCTGGCTCTTCGTTAATGAAACGATGTTTTCACGATCTAATGAAATGTGGCTGTAAAAATAAAAACCACACCAACACCCTTACATGACGCTAACGCGTGATGATAACGGGTGTCACCCGTTTACCGACGACAAAAAGAAAGAAAGCAATACGCGAAGCCGTCTCCTTGGTTCCTGATGCGTTACAATGCGCGTCCGATCGGGCCGGCAAAGCAGGCTGATTGGAAAAGTTTTCCAATTTGTCTTCGCGAAGCCACCGAACGCGGACGGACACACCCGGGTGGTCGGTGGTTGGTCGCGCTTGATACAGCCGGAGCATGCAAAATGCCAACACGCGGCGAAGCAAATGGGAAGCAATTAAATTTCAATATCGCCACCGGCGAATGGCTTACCGCTCGATCTGTGTTTGGCAAGTGTTTAGTGTTAGGAGTAGGCGATGTTCGTAATTTTATTGTCCCTCTTTCTGGTGACTTTCGGCCACACAGTAAGGAACATTCGATAGACATACATTAATGCACACAAATTTAAGCTCAACGATGCTCCGGAGTTTACAGACATTGTTTTTGCTGTTTTGCTAGAGCTGGTGCGGTTAAGGCATAAGCGGTTAACAACATGCCATCGTACACACCATTTCTTTGATGCCACCGGAGCAAGCTCGGTGTCCTGTTGAGCAAACTTTAAGATTAATTTGCCCTTCCGACGGCTTCGGTTACTTTTTACATAAATTTAACCAACAAAAGCCCAACAGGCCATCGAGCCGATAGCTTCCCGTGAAGGTTAACCACAATCTCCAAGTCGTTAATAAATCATCCCAACTAAGAATGGCCGTCCTGTTTCTTTCTTTCGGTGCCATTTTACGGGCATTAATCTTCAACCTGCTCGATCCTGCCTTTGGATGAGCTTTGCGTTAATATGTTGTAACTTTTCACATCCTCTAGAGGACGGTAGATTATAAAACCGCAACGAGAGTGGGCTGAAACTGTGTTACCGAAACCATAGTTGATTCGAAATTTAAATAAGCAAATCTTAAGATGGCAACCTGTTTAAGCAATCAGCAATACAAAACTCGTTCGAATTTCGAAGGCTGTTTTTCGTTGTTCTGATGTGATTTTGCTTGATACAATTAAGTAGCACCATCTGGTTACCACGAAATTTGTTCAGTAAACACAGCACCACCCAACTGCTTCATTTGGCAGCCGATGGTTTAATTAAGAGTAAACGAAGTCACAATCAACGCACAAACAAACGCACCAATGATAACTGCTTTAGCAGCTCCAGGAGGACAACATATTTTTCAACCAAGAAAATCATCCTAATCGCCAGTTTATCAACCGCAACGCAAAGGTCAAATTTCATCAAGTTTGCTGGTGATGATGGTTAGTGGATTAAATTCCACCATTCTTCCTCCATTGGCGTTTATCTACATCTTACGCTAGAGATTGTTTACCTTTACGGAAAGCGTCGATTTAGTCCTTTTTTGTCAACGTCGAGCCAAACTAATTGACCATTAATCAGAATTCTTATGCTGCGGGAGCTTCCTGTGCCACAGTGAACAGAAGAGCCACTAATTACTCATTTTGAGACGTGAAGTTCATAGACACTTCCAGGCACTTTCAAGACCGGGAAAGCATCTTTTCATTTATGAACGGCCATTTTTCTACGCTACCTAAACGAGGGTCTCTAAATTTAACTACAAATATTAACTTATTTTTTGGATTTTTTTGCATAAAGATGTTAGGATGTTATAGGATAGACATTAAACTAAACTATATGTGCTGTTACTACAATATATCTGTCTCTAGCTGTAGCGGAACTATGCAGCCATATCTAGAAATGTTTCCAGTCTCAGAAAATGGACGATTTATACGCATTCTGGATATTGCTGTAAAGTTCCAATCTAATAACACACTTACAATCCAAATACGTGTTTTTTACATGTTGTTTTCTAGCAAAAAATACTCAAAATCCTGATACATCTCGTCGCGATTGGAATTTTGTGCGTTGTTCTGTTTTTTGTTGGAGTTGTTCGTTTGTCTCTCGCTGTACTACTTTTTACTTACCTTTTTTTCTAACGTGCTCTTGTTCTGTCAGTGATAGCACTGGTCTACTACTGGAGGACTTCTACTTCTCTAAATTAATCACAACATACCAATTTTACCTACTCTACTTTTCTATTCAACTTCTGTCTCACTGTCTGGTGTCTCTGTGTGTGTGTGTCTCTCTCTCTATGTGTAATGTTGTACGTTCTGTTTGAAGATGAAGTTCTCTGTATGTGATGATGTTTTCGTTTATCTTCCATCTGTTAACACGTCCGTACCGACACACCTCCCAACGAATCTGACCAATTCGCAACAGCAGCAACAACCGCATCAACACGAATGTCCCGAACTTTGGGCTTCACGCAGTGAAAATTTGCATTTCACCCTCTACTCACAATGATTAGCTATTCGTTTGCACACAGGTTTAGTGCTCCAAATTATAGACACTCCGCAAGCACACAAACTTACACACTCACACACTAATCCTCACCCTATTAACACCAACGTAAACAAACCGTCAATGGGGAAGGCATCTCTGTCCACCGTCTTGAGCGTCTGTATTTTCGGGCCTTTTATTCTCTACTCCTACTACTTCTACTTCTACTATCTGAATGTATTCTATTATCGTCTTGTGTCTCGTCTAGTGATGTGTCAACTAACTCATTAAATTAGACTACGAACAAAAAAAAACAAACAAAAACACGATGCGTATTATCCGCATCGACGACAAACACTGTGACCGTGGGCTGTTTAGTTAGATGTGTTTCAAATTATGTTGGTGGGTTTAGCGACCATTCTAACTATCTTTTTCCTACTTTAGATCCATAGAGCTAGTCTCCTCTGATCATACTGTCTTTCTCTGTCTCAAACT
The DNA here is from genome assembly GCA_002091835.1 of Anopheles maculatus. Taxonomy (NCBI): domain Eukaryota; kingdom Metazoa; phylum Arthropoda; class Insecta; order Diptera; family Culicidae; genus Anopheles; species Anopheles maculatus. The sequence continues at coordinate 75,938 of KZ062619.1, forward strand.
CTCACTCTCTCT
>KZ062619.1:76701-88699 GCA_002091835.1 Anopheles maculatus
TAGGATAGACATTAAACTAAACTATATGTGCTGTTACTACAATATATCTGTCTCTAGCTGTAGCGGAACTATGCAGCCATATCTAGAAATGTTTCCAGTCTCAGAAAATGGACGATTTATACGCATTCTGGATATTGCTGTAAAGTTCCAATCTAATAACACACTTACAATCCAAATACGTGTTTTTTACATGTTGTTTTCTAGCAAAAAATACTCAAAATCCTGATACATCTCGTCGCGATTGGAATTTTGTGCGTTGTTCTGTTTTTTGTTGGAGTTGTTCGTTTGTCTCTCGCTGTACTACTTTTTACTTACCTTTTTTTCTAACGTGCTCTTGTTCTGTCAGTGATAGCACTGGTCTACTACTGGAGGACTTCTACTTCTCTAAATTAATCACAACATACCAATTTTACCTACTCTACTTTTCTATTCAACTTCTGTCTCACTGTCTGGTGTCTCTGTGTGTGTGTGTCTCTCTCTCTATGTGTAATGTTGTACGTTCTGTTTGAAGATGAAGTTCTCTGTATGTGATGATGTTTTCGTTTATCTTTCACCTGTTAACACGTCCGTACCGACACACCTCCCAACGAATCTGACCGATTCGCAACAGCAGCAACAACCGCATCAACACGAATGTCCCGAACTTTGGGCTTCACGCAGTGAAAATTTGCATTTCACCCTCTACTCACAATGATTAGCTATTCGTTTGCACACAGGTTTAGTGCTCCAAATTATAGACACTCCGCAAGCACACAAACTTACACACTCACACACTAATCCTCACCCTATTAACACCAACGTAAACAAACCGTCAATGGGGAAGGCATCTCTGTCCACCGTCTTGAGCGTCTGTATTTTCGGGCCTTTTATTCTCTACTCCTACTACTTCTACTTCTACTATCTGAATGTATTCTATTATCGTCTTGTGTCTCGTCTAGTGATGTGTCAACTAACTCATTAAATTAGACTACGAACAAAAAAAAACAAACAAAAACACGATGCGTATTATCCGCATCGACGACAAACACTGTGACCGTGGGCTGTTTAGTTAGATGTGTTTCAAATTATGTTGGTGGGTTTAGCGACCATTCTAACTATCTTTTTCCTACTTTAGATCCATAGAGCTAGTCTCCTCTGATCATGCTGTCTTTCTCTGTCTCAAACTCTCACTCTCTCTCTGTTTTTCTCTCTGTGTTACAAATCATTAGTGTTTTAACTCGTTCAAACAGTACTACAAGCAAGAAACCTTCGATGTTCGTTCGTTCTAAACCCTTTGCATTGCTACGTTTCCTTTTAGCGTATATTCCATGTTTCCTTCAGTGTGTGTGTGTGTTTTGTTTTCATCAATCTACGTACTGTAACGAAAAACACGCACACGCCAAAGCTCCAAACCCAACCAAAATCAAGAAAGAGAATTGGAATAACTAAGCTGTCCTGTTTGCTCGAAATTTGATCCTCACATTATGCCACCGTTACGATCCGTTTTCTCTCTATTACTCTTTATGTCTCTCACTCTTTGTCTCTCTCTCTCTCTCTCTCTCTTTCTCTCTAATTACTATTGTTCTTTTCGTCGTAATGTTTGTGTGCTAACGAAAATGCGTAACCTGATGTAGTAATATTAACCGATGTCGAAGTACCAAATTGGCAGAGTATGTTTTAACGTTTTTACTCCTTTCTCCCATTTTCTTTCGCACTGTTTGCACTGTATTTTTTGACAAACCAAACACCCTGGTACAATAATCAGGACGAAGTCTAATCAACGATGGATGAAGTTACGCACGACGGTACAAATTTCCTCTGCCATGCAGAAGAAACCACCTCTCAAGCGGGAGGATTCCTTTTTGAAGCGATTCTCCACACGTCAGATACCGGAGGCACAGGTATGTTATCTGAGACTCTAGCTCGATTACTGCTTCACATCCTGGTGTGATCTTGTTGTACTCTGCTTAGGAAACGGTCGAGGATACCGGGTCCGAAGGTGCGACCGATGCAGAGAAAACGGTCCGACGGAGACGTCGCTTCGCCAAAATTCCGCGCACGGTCGTGAATCCGGACGAGAATTTCTACTTCTACTGGCTTATGATCGTCACGATCAGCATACTGTACAACCTGTGGACGTTGATCGTGCGGCAGAGCTTCCCGGAGCTACAAAGCAATGCGAGCCGTTTCTGGCTGTCCTGTGATTGCCTCACCGATATAGTATTCATCTTCGACGTGGCGGTACAGCTGCGCACCGGCTACCTGGAGCAAGGTCTGATGGTGAGTCCGCGGAATCGTAAAGACTACATCACTACGTGTCTGAACTTCTAACATTGGCTTCGCTTGTATACTTTTACTGTTTTTCTGGTGTAGGTGTACGATTCGCGGAAGCTGGCCGGACACTATTTACGATCGCGCGCGTTTCTCCTAGACTTGGCGGCGCTAGTGCCGCTAGATATTTTACAGTTCCGGTTGGGCAGTCAGCCGATGTTGCGATTTCCAAGGTTTTTCAAAGTAAGTATGCGACTGCTTCGATAGTGCTCCGGATTCTAGCTTAACTCTCTCCCTCACCAGGTCTATCGAGCGGTCAAGTATTACTACATCGTAGAGAGTCGCACCGTGTGGCCTAACCTGTGGCGTGTCGTCAACCTCATACACATCCTACTCATACTCGCCCACTGGTTCGGGTGCTTTTACTTCCTGCTGTCCGAGGCGGAAGGCTTCCAGGTAGGAGACCATAGCGGCTCAAGTTAACAAAGGCACCCGGTGCTAATTTAAGACGCTGGTTCTCTTCACACAGGGCGACTGGGTGTATCCATACCGCCCGGGGGACTACGCTACGCTCACCCGCAAGTATCTCGGCAGCCTGTACTGGTCGACGCTAACGCTCACGACGATCGGTGATCTACCCACGCCGGAAACGAATGCTGAGTAAGTTGTCTGTGTGCGTGTGTGTGTCTTTTTTGCGTACCGTGTCACGGTACAGTAATCTTGTTGACGTCCCCCGATCACGTTGCCCGTTCGGTTTTGTTTTAATTCCAATACCAATTGTTCTACCGTTCTTCCCTCGGCGCAAATGTGTGTTGCGAACGCAACCGCAGACCGTCACAATCGGCGGACGGCCCTAGATCACTTCCCCGGCGCGGCCTCAAATCCAGACTGCTGCAGTTCAACTCTTCTCGAGGGTAGGCAGCGGCTACTAACCGCACACGAGCGATGGTTTCATGGCCATCGCCGCTTTTACTCACTTTCAAATTTTCGCTGTGCAATGTTGTTGTCCATCCCGACACCCAACTCAAAGTTTTCGAATATAATGCTAGACACGGGTCGCGAAAAAATTGGGAACCCTGACTGAATTCTAACGCTAAGATTTTTTTTTCTGCCCCAACCAACGATGATGGTCATGGTACTGAAAGGGTTGTGTGAAGTTTTCTGGAGGCTGTCCGTCGATTCTACCAATTCCAGCGTATTTTTGTGCGGATTTATTTTTTTGTGGTTTTGCCACATCCTTCTAGTCTAACCTTTTCGACTTCTGAAACCGTACACGAAGGCAGGCATAATTTTGATTGATTAGTTTCTGGCACAGCCAACTCACTCTCCTTACAAAACATACAAATACGATAACATGCTGAGGAAAAAAGGAATTTCCTTAGGAAACGGAAATTTCATAACACTTCCTAGCATCCTGTTTCTTCCTGTTTTCCTCCAACCAAGCGTGAACGAAACAGATCGGCACACAAAATATGGTCATCAGACGAAAATCGATTCCGATAACTGGTAGTAGCGTCGCCCATGATAAGCCTTTATTTCCATCCAGTTCCCTTTCTGAACCAAAACAACCTAATCAAAGTTTTCGAATATCAATCCTACCCACCTGGCGGGTTTATCCGGTGGCTAAGCACTGTTTTAATCCTAAGCTATCGGCCATTTGCGTACAACGCTACTGATTGAGCCATTATTTTGTGAGATCATATCCGTTCAGCTTCAACAGTCCTCCTTTGATTACGGTGACAGCCTTCAGTGTTATAGTTTTGTCTTTATCCGAATCCCTGTTGATGGAAACCATTGAAAGTAGAGTACTTCAAAGGGATTGAAAATTATATTCGAAAACTTTGATTGTGTGGTTGGTGTACAAATCTATTTACTGTTTATTTGTCCATTAAAGTGCATCCATGATGTGTTGTTATACAGTGCATAACATAACTGACCAAAACTTTGTTTTTCCCTGTATTCCACAACATCTGCTTGCTTTGTAGCTGATATGAAAATCATAAGATCATAAAGTTATGTTATGCACTGTGTATTCATCGAAATGTCAGTTCAATGCTAAGCATTTTTCTTCCCTCGTGTACTACTAGGTACGTATTCACGATAGTCAGCTACCTGATCGGTGTCTTTATCTTCGCCACCATCGTCGGCCAGGTAGGCAACGTCATCACAAATCGCAATGCCAACCGGCTAGAGTTTGAACGACTTCTGGACGGTGCCAAGACGTACATGAGACATCACAAGGTAAACCTAAAGAAACACTCCAAAAACTACGATACCACTGAACAGGATACTCCCATAAATAAACCAGGTACCTGGCGGTATGAAGCGACGCGTTCTCCGATGGTACGACTACAGCTGGTCCCGGGGCCGGATACAGGGTGGCGGTGATATCAACACGGCGCTCGGGTTACTGCCGGACAAGCTGAAAACCGAACTGGCCTTACATGTCAATTTAAGTGTGCTGAAAAAGGTGACAATATTTCAAGAGTGCCAGCCCGAGTTTCTGCACGATCTGGTGCTGAAAATGAAGGCGTACATCTTCACGCCGGGCGACTCGATCTGCCGGAAGGGCGAGGTCGCCCGGGAGATGTTCATCATTGCCGACGGCATCCTGGAGGTGCTGAGCGAAACCGGCAAGGTGCTGACCACGATGAAGGCCGGCGACTTTTTCGGTGAGATCGGCATCCTTAACCTGGACGGATTGAACAAGTGAGTGAGCGTAATTCCTTTTGCGAAACTTGAACATGCACTTGATCTTTGCTTAATGTTTCTTCCACACAATAAAAGACGGACAGCCGACGTGCGCTCGGTCGGCTACTCGGAACTGTTCTCGCTGTCCCGCGAAGACGTCCTGACCGCGATGAAGGACTACCCGGAAGCACAAGAGATCCTGCAGACGCTGGGTCGGAAAAGACTGATGGAGGTGCGCTGCGTCAATAAGAAGCACGCCAACAAGCATGCCGCTAAGGAACACGCCGGTGATCGTAGCTCAAATACCCACAATAACCAAGGTGATAGTAGTGATAATAGTGCCTCAAAACGTATCGTAGATAAGCTTAGGAGTGATGTTAAGGGACTGAAGAACGTGCTGCGCAAGTCCAGGTATGTGCCATTGTGCGTGCCGCTTTTACAGGGCTACCAATTGATCGTTCGTTACTGCTTTGCTTAGGACGGGAACAACCAGACGTAGCAATGAATCGATCGAAATGCAGCCACTGCACGGGAACGCGACATCGGGCGGTGGATCGGGTGGAGCGGGCAGCGGTGGCAGCGGTGGAAGCGGGGGCAACAAAACACCCAAAACAATGCTGAAACGTATGCCGCGCGTCAAATCGGACGACATACACACGGAGGACGAGGGCAAGGACAATGACAAGGTGCCGAGCCCGATCGGTGCCGGGCTTCCACTGCTGCAACGGCTCCGGTTGCTCAAGGAAAAACAAGTCAGTGGATCGTTTTACACCACCATCACCATCACCAATCGTACACACAAGACACATCCTCACAGGCAGGGCCACATTCTCACAGTGGACGACATCTTCACCAGCTTCACCGATCACCTTCATCATCATCATCATCATCATCGGCATAATCGTTACAAGACATTGACACATACCAATTCTTATCTAATAATTCGCTTGGCATATAACACTTTCACAAAGTTGCCATACATATTTACTAAACACTCACGTACACTCGCAGCAATAATATATTCGCGCTCACCTTAATGGCACCCTTGTTTCATGCTTTTGCGAGACAAATCATTGACTCCTGCGCGTCAACCAATCACATCCGATCGCGGTTTTTCACCAACCTTTTCTTCCGATGCAGTGTTGGTGTTTGTGTGTCACCCTTTTTGTTAGGATCTTTATATGCTGTGTATTAGCGCTTAGTAAGATTCCTCTCCACTAATCGTATTTAGAGAGTCGTTTTTCGTATGTTAAGCTAAACTTGACAAAAAAAAAAGAACCATTTACCCGTAGATCAGTAAGTTGCGACCGCTTTCCAACTTTTAGATGTTAGATTCCTCAGAAGTCTCGGAAGTTGAAGACCCTCCGTTTCCCCTCCATGGAGTAGTAGCTCGGTTTTCATCCTTGTTGGCACCCTTCTACCCACCGTAGGCTTCACCCCCAGCTGTTCGCTTCGTTAGGACCTCACCTTGTTGTTGCCGATGTTAGACAGCGGAAACTCCGACAATCGGAGAAGCTTTCCACCTGCAACTTGCGTCCACGGAACTTTTTGTTAAACGATACATCCCCCCAAAAAGGACAACACTGTACCCGTAAAGGCATCACCAGCATCACACTTACCACTTCATTAGACCGCCATCATTTGAGCACATCTTAACACACACTCTCTCACACAAACACGCACAATACATTCCACCCGGATCATCTTCATTGCCATTGTACTGTACAAATACAAAATATCCTTTAGTGCTGCCGACCTTACTAGCGCATTCTTAGAACGTTGTTTTTTTTCTCTTCTTTTCTCTCTTTTTTATTTCCACGTACCCGTGTGTATCTCTGTATACATTTGTAAATTTGTGTATGTGTTCGTCTCTCAATGTGTGTGTGTGCGTGTGTGTGTATTTATGTAAAATGCACGTATACCCCGCCAACATAAAACAAAAATGTTTAATAAACCTTCATCATCACTACAATCACAATTTGCTTCAATGCAAATTCAATGTTAAACTTGCAAAAATGAATACAATACACACACACATATTCTTCAAAATGCAACGCAAAACCGCTTATGCAAAATAAATTAAAAAACACCGAACGCGTGATACAAACGCGGGCACCAATTGTGCACATCAACCAATCATTACCAACTCAACACCAACCCGCAACAAACTACAAAATCCCGATCAAAACGTATCACCAAAATCGAATGCAAACCACAAAAAAATAAATTGAAACAAAAAACAACCTCCCGAAACCAAACCAACCAAAGGATCGCGAAGAACGAGCCGCGAAGGCGACTGCACAAATTATCTCACCGCCGCATACTCACGTAACCTCTGCCATATCACCACAGGAATCGATACAGGAAGAGCCGGAACCGGAAGTGATCGGCGCTGGGTTGCCGCTGATGCAAAGACTGAAATTGCTCAAAGCAAAAGAGGATCGGCTAGCGAAGGAAAGCCAATCGAAGGTAATGGAGCAATGGGCGACCCTCGGTGGGATTTTCGTAGGTGCAGCGCAGTTAAGGTGATGATGCAGGCGTGTACGTCAATCACATCCGAGGCGTAACTGGGATATTTGTTTTTTTGGGAAGTTTAGACCATATATTTGTTACAGGACAAGTTGAAACGTTGGTACTGTCTTGATACACGGTAATATGTAGGTTTGATCCTGAAAGATCTGGATTCTAATCAACATTTTCTTGGCTCTTAACTATTGATCGTTGTGGCTGAATTGCCAGGTAACTTTTCTTCGGAAGGAATACTTTTGACTGCAACACATACGACTTCTGTTCTAGCTGAACCGTAAGAGGTTTAGTTGTTTCAATAATCAATTCTAATCGGACAAAAGCGTTGCGATTATGAAATTGAATCAGCTTTCTACTGCTTTCAATGTGGCCAGCTTATGTTTTGACCGGTATTGTGTCACAATTTAACACTACTAATTATTTTTCATGGTGCAAGATTTATTTAAGAATTAAAAAACACTGAAATATTACCTCTGCATAGTGCTGGTATGTGAACTTAATCATAGCATTAAGCTACGCAAGCCGCCGTTCTCGAATTTACTTTTGTTCCCGAGATACCAAGATTCAAATATGTGTACAGGATACATTGTTGGTTAAATTTGCATCCATATAGTACGGCGGTACCGAGAAGCAAGCTATACTTTAAATCATCTACACACTATTTGTCTGCCTCAGTTGATAAGCTTTCTAGGAAGCCTTATTACCGTTGATGATACTATTCTGGCGATGTCGTCTGGTATAAATTAGACATTCAATTCAATTGTCGTATGGTATCCATACTCGGTCGGATGAATCTCCGCTTGATGAGATCGTTTGTCATGGTAGTAACGTGATTGTGCTTCACGGATGATTCGGTTTAATAGGAATACCGGGTTGTGTACGACGAATCGTATCGATATTGTGACTGCTACTGCTACTGTTTAGTGCCTTTGTTAACCGACATCACCATGTGTTTCGACAAGCAGTAACTACGAAATGGAAAAAATCAAATAAATCGCGGAACGGAGCGTGTATAATCACACCTTAAAGTGCATCATACCTTTAAAAGAATAGTTTTTTCCTTCTTCCAATACACCTAGCTTTGAGAGTACCTTGCACGAGTAACGGTTTTTCTATCCCGTCTTGCAATGTATCCATGTAAGTTTTCAATTGCACATCCCTTTCTTAGTACGTTGAAACCGATCCAGGACGAACTTAACATCCCTTACGACCACAATGCTAACAAAACGTGGCGTGGTTCCAATGTAAACTATGTTGTTATGAATGCAAATCTCATCCCTCGAGATTGGTTCGATGCGAGTAGATTATCTCTAGATTTTCCGCACCTCGTCAACTCGTAAACCGTGCACCTCCAGCACGCCCAGTAGAGCACCAGACCAAATGGGTGCTGCTAAACTAAACCGAGAAACCGTAGCGAGAATGCGTGAATGCAAATTAATGTCTCAATACTAGCAAAACACCATGCTCTTGTATCCGGATACTAACCACCTCCCAGCAAAGCAACTGCCGTCCACCAAAAACCGACACGCGCCATGTTGTCATGTTGATACTTCATGTGACGCTCGTTCGCCCCTGTTTTGCCAATGTGGCCGTGCAAGTAATATTATCTTCTTCGTCCTTGTGTTTTCTCTTTTACTTTTCGCCATTGTCATTGTTACATCTGTCCGGACTCCACGCCACACAGCTACAAGTGACATCGAACCAAACGTCAAGCTCGCCGTCGATAGTGCAGAGCATGAGCCCGACGTCTCCCACGGTGAAAGCACCACCGAGTCCGATCTTAAACACAACCGGTGTGGCAGGGCATCACGCCAAACCGACGATGCGCGTGTCCTTCAAGGACCGAATTCGCAGTCTGCACCACCAAGATTCCAGGCACCACGGTGAATCGAAACCGACCGCGGTACCCGGCACGATACACGAAACCACCGACATGAAACAACAGCTGCTCCAGAATGTAGTGGCACTCGGTAAAACAGGAACAGGGCAACAGCAGCACCAGCAGCTACAACAGCAGCACCATCCCACCAAACCGTCCACCGCGCAATCCCTCAAGGATAAGATACGCTCGCTGGGCCATCTCAAGGGCGACGATCAGTTGAAGCCCTGGTCCAAGCTGAAGTTGGCCACGGTGGTGAGTCTTGGTGGAAGTTACACGAGCCTCAACAATGCCGCATCCGAGGAATCGCCCATACTGAAACAGTCGAAGCGCAACCGTCTCAAAACTTCCATCCCGGCAGATCTCAACCTGAACTCGCTGGCTACGATGACACCTCCGCCTATTTCGTCGGCGCCTCCCACCACCTCTGCTCCACCGACGTCCTTCCTGCCGAATAAGATCCTGTCGTGTGCGGCGGGTGAAGCTGCCTCCGTCAGTGATAGCGAGGTGGCTAGTGGAAGCCGTACGCAACGAACCACGGCAACGACTAGCTCTGCACGGGCCGTCCCGGCAAGAGTACGCATGAAACCGAAACCGATCAAACTGGTTTCGAGTGAACCGAAGAGCTATCTGTCGATAGACGATCTGTCACCTGAATACTGTGGACTGCCCTTCGTCAAGAAGCTGAAGATCCTGAACGAACGTCAGAAGCTTGCCGAACTGGAGTCGGCCATCAAGACACGCAGCCTTAGTCTCGATTGTACCGATTCAAACACCAGCACCGCCAGCACACACGACCTGTTAGACCAGCTGACGCGCAGCCAGAGCGAGGGTTCCGGTATGGCGCACACGGTCCGCTCGAAGAGCGAGTCTCCCAAGCGATCCGATTCGAACGGTCTGCTGCCGCTCAGCCCCGAGTCGAACGAAACGCTCGAGCGGCGCCAGCTGAAAAGCATACTGAAGAAGCTGTCCGAGGACAAAGCAGCACTAGAACAACGCCCAAACCGCGACCTCAAGAAGCTGATGCGAGCCCAGACGGTCGAAGGGTACGTTGCCAGACACAGCAAATTCACCAAAAGCGTCACCTTCCATAGGAACACACTCTCTAGCCCTCCCAGCAGTGCTGCCCAGTGTGACTCTATTGAAGAACGTAGTCTTTTTCCCCTTCTTAGCGCACAAACGGCACCCGGCACTACACCGGGCGTGCCGCATTCCATATCCGCGGTACCGCTGACCTCGTCGCACGCTGACGACCGTCTGTCGGTGGCGACCGCCTCCATCGAACAGGAGCACGAACGCTACTATCAGGTGCTCCACGAGGAGCACCACCATCACGCCGAACACCACCGAGAGGAGCACCACCAGTTCCACCGGATATCGCCGACAGGACCACCGGGACCGGTGGGCGACGACGATACGCGGAACGCTCTGGCGGTCATCAGCAATGGTGACGCGCATCGGGGCTTTCCTTACGATCCGCACGCCGATCCGGATATCGATCTCGATCCGGACGGTGCGGATCCGACGAACAGGTCTTCACTATCAGCCCTGGCCAGCCAGCGTAAACTGATTAAAGGTAAGTGGTTTAGTGAAAGCCCTTCCTCCACATGCCAACCGCAACACTACGCCAGTGCCGTCTACCGAATATATGTAGACGGAAGCTTATACAAGGTCTTCCTGGGTACGCAAACTGCCTATCGCTATCTCCTCTGTTTTCAGCTATTATTGCCTTTTATGTATATATTTCAGCGTTCTCGGGGTTTAGATATCTTTTTCTTCCTTTTTTCAGTTAAAGACATTGCACAGACAGAAAGTTGATCACCAGATTAACGCTTTCAAACTTCTATTGTGATACTATTTTTTGAAACAGTAGAACCTCTTTGAATTACAATAAAGTTTAACATCAAAAAGTTATCTAACAGTAGCCTACATGTATACATAGAAGAAATTAAAAATTAGATTTCTTTTAGATTCAATCCCGTTTGAATAATAAACTACGCATAATAACATACAAATACGCCAAATTTTCTAAACCACAGCAATTAAATTAATAAATTATTTGAAAAAATAAATTAGGAAACAGTATTTAACAATCACAGAACAAATCCAAATGGGCCGTCAATCGAGAAACATTTACCACTATGCGTGCGTTATGTGCGCTATGTCTAGTAACGCTTTCACAAAACTTCTCGTTTTGCCCCTGAATGTAGACTATCTAGTGCTATTTGTCCGTTACAACCGATTTCAAAATCATCTGTTAAAATATTTCATCACAGTTAGTTTTACTGCTTTCTTTCGCTAAATTAATTTAACTTTGTATTTGTTTGTAGTCGCCTTAGAGATAAATTGCAACAAACTTATTATTTTCCCGTAATCATCTATTTGAAATGATATGGCCGTCTTCGTAGGACTGATAATGAGATGCATCTTTGGCAGAGCAATTGATCGTTCAACAAGATTGCTTTTAATCAACGATTCTAATCGAGAGCTTATCCGATGAGATGGTAGAATATTGAGGCATACATGCGTGTGTTTGGTGTGCATATCAAAATAAACCCCATTCTACCCCTTACCTACATAAGGAACAATAGAGGTACTTGATGGTTCACTTGCCTTCGCTAATCTTTTCTTTTCATCATCATCAACACTTGC
>KZ062619.1:88712-127058 GCA_002091835.1 Anopheles maculatus
AAAAAATCAAATAAATCGCGGAACGGAGCGTGTATAATCACACCTTAAAGTGCATCATACCTTTAAAAGAATAGTTTTTTCCTTCTTCCAATACACCTAGCTTTGAGAGTACCTTGCACGAGTAACGGTTTTTCTATCCCGTCTTGCAATGTATCCATGTAAGTTTTCAATTGCACATCCCTTTCTTAGTACGTTGAAACCGATCCAGGACGAACTTAACATCCCTTACGACCACAATGCTAACAAAACGTGGCGTGGTTCCAATGTAAACTATGTTGTTATGAATGCAAATCTCATCCCTCGAGATTGGTTCGATGCGAGTAGATTATCTCTAGATTTTCCGCACCTCGTCAACTCGTAAACCGTGCACCTCCAGCACGCCCAGTAGAGCACCAGACCAAATGGGTGCTGCTAAACTAAACCGAGAAACCGTAGCGAGAATGCGTGAATGCAAATTAATGTCTCAATACTAGCAAAACACCATGCTCTTGTATCCGGATACTAACCACCTCCCAGCAAAGCAACTGCCGTCCACCAAAAACCGACACGCGCCATGTTGTCATGTTGATACTTCATGTGACGCTCGTTCGCCCCTGTTTTGCCAATGTGGCCGTGCAAGTAATATTATCTTCTTCGTCCTTGTGTTTTCTCTTTTACTTTTCGCCATTGTCATTGTTACATCTGTCCGGACTCCACGCCACACAGCTACAAGTGACATCGAACCAAACGTCAAGCTCGCCGTCGATAGTGCAGAGCATGAGCCCGACGTCTCCCACGGTGAAAGCACCACCGAGTCCGATCTTAAACACAACCGGTGTGGCAGGGCATCACGCCAAACCGACGATGCGCGTGTCCTTCAAGGACCGCATTCGCAGTCTGCACCACCAAGATTCGAGGCACCACGGTGAATCGAAACCGACCGCGATACCCGGCACGATACACGAAACCACCGACATGAAACAACAGCTGCTCCAGAATGTAGTGGCACTCGGTAAAACAGGAACAGGGCAACAGCAGCACCAGCAGTTACAACAGCAGCACCATCCCACCAAACCGTCCACCGCGCAATCCCTCAAGGATAAGATACGCTCGCTGGGCCATCTCAAGGGCGACGATCAGTTGAAGCCCTGGTCCAAGCTGAAGTTGGCCACGGTGGTGAGTCTTGGTGGAAGTTACACGAGCCTCAACAATGCCGCATCCGAGGAATCGCCCATACTGAAACAGTCGAAGCGCAACCGTCTCAAAACTTCCATCCCGGCAGATCTCAACCTGAACTCGCTGGCTACGATGACACCTCCGCCTATTTCGTCGGCGCCTCCCACCACCTCTGCTCCACCGACGTCCTTCCTGCCGAATAAGATCCTGTCGTGTGCGGCGGGTGAAGCTGCCTCCGTCAGTGATAGCGAGGTGGCTAGTGGAAGCCGTACGCAACGAACCACGGCAACGACTAGCTCTGCACGGGCCGTCCCGGCAAGAGTACGCATGAAACCGAAACCGATCAAACTAGTTTCGAGCGAACCGAAGAGCTATCTGTCGATAGACGATCTGTCACCTGAATACTGTGGACTGCCCTTCGTCAAGAAGCTGAAGATCCTGAACGAACGTCAGAAGCTTGCCGAACTGGAGTCGGCCATCAAGACACGCAGCCTTAGTCTCGATTGTACCGATTCAAACACCAGCACCGCCAGCACACACGACCTGTTAGACCAGCTGACGCGCAGCCAGAGCGAGGGTTCCGGTATGGCGCACACGGTCCGCTCGAAGAGCGAGTCTCCCAAGCGATCCGATTCGAACGGTCTGCTGCCGCTCAGCCCCGAGTCGAACGAAACGCTCGAGCGGCGCCAGCTGAAAAGCATACTGAAGAAGCTGTCCGAGGACAAAGCAGCACTAGAACAACGCCCAAACCGCGACCTCAAGAAGCTGATGCGAGCCCAGACGGTCGAAGGGTACGTTGCCAGACACAGCAAATTCACCAAAAGCGTCACCTTCCATAGGAACACACTCTCTAGCCCTCCCAGCAGTGCTGCCCAGTGTGACTCTATTGAAGAACGTAGTCTTTTTCCCCTTCTTAGCGCACAAACGGCACCCGGCACTACACCGGGCGTGCCGCATTCCATATCCGCGGTACCGCTGACCTCGTCGCACGCTGACGACCGTCTGTCGGTGGCGACCGCCTCCATCGAACAGGAGCACGAACGCTACTATCAGGTGCTCCACGAGGAGCACCACCATCACGCCGAACACCACCGAGAGGAGCACCACCAGTTCCACCGGATATCGCCGACGGGACCACCGGGACCGGTGGGCGACGACGATACGCGGAACGCTCTGGCGGTCATCAGCAATGGTGACGCGCATCGGGGCTTTCCTTACGATCCGCACGCCGATCCGGATATCGATCTCGATCCGGACGGTGCGGATCCGACGAACAGGTCTTCACTATCAGCCCTGGCCAGCCAGCGTAAACTGATTAAAGGTAAGTGGTTTAGTGAAAGCCCTTCCTCCACATGCCAACCGCAACACTACGCCAGTGCCGTCTACCGAATATATGTAGACGGAAGCTTATACAAGGTCTTCCTGGGTACGCAAACTGCCTATCGCTATCTCCTCTGTTTTCAGCTATTATTGCCTTTTATGTATATATTTCAGCGTTCTCGGGGTTTAGATATCTTTTTCTTCCTTTTTTCAGTTAAAGACATTGCACAGACAGAAAGTTGATCACCAGATTAACGCTTTCAAACTTCTATTGTGATACTATTTTTTGAAACAGTAGAACCTCTTTGAATTACAATAAAGTTTAACATCAAAAAGTTATCTAACAGTAGCCTACATGTATACATAGAAGAAATTAAAAATTAGATTTCTTTTAGATTCAATCCCGTTTGAATAATAAACTACGCATAATAACATACAAATACGCCAAATTTTCTAAACCACAGCAATTAATTTAATAAATTATTTTAAATAATAATTTAGGAAACAGTATTTAACAATCACAGAACAAATCCAAATGGGCCGTCAATCGAGAAACATTTACCACTATGCGTGCGTTATGTGCGCTATGTCTAGTAACGCTTTCACAAAACTTCTCGTTTTGCCCCTGAATGTAGACTATCTAGTGCTATTTGTCCGTTACAACCGATTTCAAAATCATCTGTTAAAATATTTCATCACAGTTAGTTTTACTGCTTTCTTTCGCTAAATTAATTTAACTTTGTATTTGTTTGTAGTCGCCTTAGAGATAAATTGCAACAAACTTATTATTTTCCCGTAATCATCTATTTGAAATGATATGGCCGTCTTCGTAGGACTGATAATGAGATGCATCTTTGGCAGAGCAATTGATCGTTCAACAAGATTGCTTTTAATCAACGATTCTAATCGAGAGCTTATCTCATGAGATGGTAGAATATTGAGGCATACATGCGTGTGTTTGGTGTGCATATCAAAATAAACCCCATTCTACCCCTTACCTACATAAGGAACAATAGAGGTACTTGATGGTTCACTTGCCTTCGCTAATCTTTTCTTTTCATCATCATCAACACTTGCCAAATGAGCCATTCTTGTACCTACTCAACCTAGATAGCACTTGTGATTGAGATTCTCAAATCACTCAACTAATACCGATGATGTGTGATTTAAGCTACATAGGCAAATTAGAAGTCTGATGAAGTATCGGCAGAATGTCGGTCGGCATACCGTACGAATTGTTTGCCGAAGCTCTTTCTACACGCTTACGACTAGATTCTAGTCCGAGCTTCTAGTGCATCAAAGGACCCTTCACTCAAGCTGCAAGTCTTCCGACCGGCGGCCATATTTGCATGTACCGACGGATCATCTCCTACCACCTTATTAGGCATTCGCCGGCTTCGCAAACGCTTGTAGTATCGATGTCCCTTTTCACAGGAAATAACTCTATTCTTTGTGCCACCCGTTCTGTTCCTCCCTCTCGCGTAAAATTCTATCAAACACAAATTTCCTTTCCACATAAAACTATCCTCATCAAGCAGGGGCATTCATTCCCAATACGGCCCAACTAGATTTGTTGTTGATTGGCTAAACTCAATGTCTGACGAGGGGAGGGAATCGAACGAAGCGCTTGCACAACGTTCTGAAGTGCCTGGCTCGAAGCCGTGGCAAACTTCTGTAAGTAAGTGAACCAGAAACCGGAGGCCCCAGTGCCATGTGTGTCGTGCCGGAGGAACGTGTGGCAAACTTCGTTAGCCCGGAGTGAACGAGGATGTCCGGTCCAGCTGTGCTTTCGATTATACCGATTTCCGGCCCCACCCTGCCCGAAGACATCGACGCACTAGACAATCGACAACAGGCTTCGGGTCTCTTTATCGCATCTCGAAACACGATAAAGAATGCCATGCACATCAGAACACACCTACACACGTCACACACACACACACACATAAACGCTGTAGACTTTTTTCCCTGAGCTACTGCTTCCTCCTCCGGACGCTACTTCTAAGCATCAGCACCCTGGACATTGTATGTGTTATGTGGCGAACAGCTCAACAAAACGACTTGCGGGCGGGATGCTCTCGAACAAAATCGGACGGAAGAGCCAACTCTAATTAAGTGTTTCTATTCTTTCGCCTCCCTATCCTTGGTTTCACTTTTCTATGTACACTTTCCCTGGCCACACTAACGGAAAACCGTCTCCGCCTCCGAAACGTGTGAATGCTAAATATGTTCATCGTAACGGCCGTGTATCGCTAACTCCACGGTTCTATCCTATTGCTCCTAACTCAATTACACGCGAGGATGTATTTGTGTTCCCGTTGTACCTCTCTGTATCTCCCGCCTGTCCACCGTTACCTTCGCACTGCTTTACTCGTGGCACCCTATTCTTTGCCGGATCCATTTGCCGGTTCCGGTGACGACGTCCACCATCAATGGATACACTACCGAATCGACACCGAACAATTCCAAACTGTTCCGCCCCGTGCGCAGGTTCGCTGGAGGAGCAGGAGTTTTTCGGCGAGGTGCTGCTGGGCATCAAGCAGGTCATCCAGACGCATATGAAGGAGATACAGGTGAAGTTTCAGGACGAGTTCTTCAACCTGGAGCTGGAGGTGAAGAAGCGAGATGACATCATCTCAAAACTGCAGAATCGCATCCTGGAGCTCGAGGCCGAACAGCAGCATCACGGGCTAGTGGTGCAACTGCCGCCCGAACACGGTGACACACCTTACCACAAGTCCGCATCATCCGGATCCGGCAGTACTGGATCGTCTAACGAGTTGCCATTCATGGTGAGTGTCTAGGAGATTCTTGATTGAGCTGCAAACATGCTGAACCCATATTTAACGCTCTCTCTCTATTGTTTCAGCGTGGTGACTCGCTGGACACTATATTTGCCTCATCTCCACACTCCGACTCCGATGCACCTCGGCAACCGAAGACACGCAGCCGAAAACCTCGCACCTCGCCACGCCACCGGCAGCTGCGCAATCGACCCACCTGGGACGAGTCCACCGATCAGGATAGTTTCGATCGCAAAGACTCCCCACCACTGGGTACGCGCCAGCAAACCGGAAATGGCACATCCAGCGGTGGAATGTCTGGACCACCACCTCCAGTACCACCGCGACGTTTGTCTGCCACCGCAACATCAACCACAACCGCCGTAACAATGTCCACCACCACCGATCGTATCCGCAGTCCGTACCGAGATCTGGTCATTTCCGAACTCACCGGTAACATCATCTCGGACAGTGTGATCGTAAACATTGAAGCCACATCCAGCTCGCAGTCGGAATCACAGTCCGAAAACGATCAACCTCTCGGTGAAGAGGAGAACGAGGAGGAGGAGGAGGAAGAGGAAGACGATGAGGATGGTGAGGCGAGACAACTGATGACACATGGTCGTCCTCGGCGGCGTGAAACGGAAGATGACGATGAGGATGATGACGACGACGATGATTGTGCGGACGAGGCGGACTGTGGCGAAGAGCTGGAGGGTGAGCTGGAACAGGAAGAGGAAGAAGCAGGCAACGAAGAGGAAGAGCAAGAAGAAGAAGAGCAGGAAGAGGAAGAAGACGAGGAAGAGGAGGAAGAAGAGCTCAACCACAACGACTGGGAGGTGCGCATGTTGGCGGCCGAGTTGAAGAAGCGCGAAAGCATCAGCACCGACTTCCCGACCGATCTGGACGGTGGTAGCGATGGGTTGGTACGGCGTCGCAGCACCCGCAAACGCAGCGACACGGACACGGACGGTAGCGACGGGACGGAGCGGGACGCCTTTGGTCGACCGCGTGCCGCCAGCCTCGATCAGCACAATCTGCAGCGACGGGCCGCATTTGGACGTGCCGGGCGGGCACCGACCATTGCGGGTCCACCGTCGTCCGGTGGGCCGAGCGCGTCCCGGTCACGCGGTGGTCTCTTCAAGGCGTTGAGCTTCGACCGGGACAAAGATCGTCTCTGAGAATTAAGGCTTCACTGTGAGGTGTGCATGTTTACCAGCATCACCCAGGTCGTCGTGATCGAGTGGAACGGTAACGGGCGCCGGATATTGACCAAACCGAGCGTCTCCCGGATCACGCATGGGACGTAAAACTGAACCCCGCGCACACGCAATACTTCCCCTCACCCACCTTACCCCATGCTGGTGCTTCCATCCGGCTCAGTAGTGAGATTATCGTAACGCAATTGGCAATTTGTTTTAGCAATCGTTGGAGCTGACACAAGGTCTGTCTCTTTCTCTCTCCCAGTTCCCGTCCAGAGCAATGCAAAGCATGTTGTTGCACCGTTTTGTGTTGTTTGTGGTTCCGAACACTAGTTACCATCTCCGGTCAACGCCTAGCGTTTGGTAGCAGCCGAACCATAAGGATAAAATCGTTAGAGCTTAGGGGCGCAAAGAAAACAGTTCACTTCTGCACGCTTTTCTGGTAGGCAAAGTTCTTAGCTGTTGAAGCATCGTCCGTGATCTTCAGCTAGTTGATACATCTAGCACAAAGCAAACCAATCAACCGGAGTACGTGATCTCCCTGGTGCATGCAGTCAAACGAACAGTTCGTTTCAAGCGTGATCGATCGTACGTTCCAATTTCAATTAGCTTTCGTTTGCGTTGTTGTAAGAGTTCGTCGTTCGTTGCGGTAGGATTAGGAAAACTTTCATTTTATCGATAGTGTAACTAGAGACAAACTATTGTAATTCGAAATTACCTTTTAATTGTGATGCTCCCGGCAACACTAACAACCACACTGCTCTAGGGGGAGTTGAAACCTAAATCAAATCACAGATCATTGAAGACAACGTACAGTAGACATTACTAAACATACCAACACCCTGCCTAGGCGCCTTCAAATCTACATCCACCTATTAGATTTGAAACAGAGTTTAGCGTGAGATTTGAGGGTAAATGGGAATAACAGATGTAGCTTGTATTTATAGTGCTGTGCGCTACCGCACACAAGGGACTCGATGGACCTAAACGTAGATGGAACGTTAACGTTAACGAATGCATGCGGGAGAATGGGTTCGTAGCAGCAGCTTAACATATATAAATACAAAATCGACCAAACAGCACTTTTCACAGTTAGTCTAGGAATGCAAGAGTATGGGCAGATGATTCGAATTTTCCCCGACGAGTTCCTGAACCGTGTCATTTTTTTACCCTCATAACTAGTTACGATAACACAAAACAACTGGCGGATGATTGTTAGGACGCGATCGTTACAAATAAATAACGTTTTTGTTACAATCTTACAATAAAACTTTTTTGTTTCTTTTACCCGTTTTCTACCAATATACGTTTGGATGCGTTAGATTAATGATTTTCCTTGTTTTACATAAAAGTACCCCGCCCAAAACTACCAGCGAGCGAAGGTTAGTTTTGTGAAGAAGAAAAACATTAGCGTAGCGATGAATAATATACTGTTAAAAAGGAAGCAAATAATAAATAGCACTTTAACTTTGCCAATTAGCAAAACCAAACACCCACATACAACCACACAAACAGAAAACCATGGGTGAAATGTGGTAGAAAGAATATAATCGCATACTACTTCTAGATGGTACAGGATAGCGCAGCTGTACTCAGATCTTGATCGTGACCAAAGACCAAAAGCTAAACACGGCAGGATACACGGAAGGATACACAAATTGAACACATGATAAACAAAATAGAAATAGTAAAACTAACAAAACACACTTATTTAAATGAGTAAGATAGACGCGATGAAAGGAAATAGAAACAAGCAAACAAACAAACGAGATGAAACATGGCGAGATTGATGATACGCAGAACTAGTAAAACCAAAACATCAATAGCTTTAGTTTAACTGGTTTAGCAACAGATGGAAACTGTGGTCTGATAATTATAGCGTTTTACATATTATAGCGTTACCCTTTTTTTTACATTCAAACAAATGTTTTTATTTCAACAAAACAAAACCTAAAGTTTGTTTTGATTTGTTTTAAGTAATTATTTTATAGTGATATTAAGATTTTTGCTCTCCTTTTGATACCTTCAGTTGATCCCTTCTCTGTGTTTATTCTAATTGAATTTAAATTTATAAACTATTTTCCTCACTTTGTTCACGCAAACCAGTTGCCATCTTTTGCTAAATTTGTTATGCCTCTTACTACATAAGGTAACGGATTTGTATTTGGTAGTACTTTTAAAATGAACACTATTAAACCACATCCTCTGACATAAGTTAGCAGTTTGAAGATAGAGAGAAACGAATGAGTAAAGGCAGCCGTGACTACACTAGGTAATAGAATTAAGGTGAGAGTGTGTGTACGCGTGCTTGTAAAAGCATTACACACTTTTACTAGACACGGAGGTATAACAAGGCAAACTTAAAAAAAAATAACAACACAAAAACAACCAAACGGCAGGAGAATGAGCGAACAATAAAAGAGACCACACTGTTTTACCCTATAGCAAAGGCACATACATATAAATATATAGAAGAAACAAAAAACGAAAAACAAAATAATGTTAAACAAATCAAAGCGATTTAAAAGATTACAAAACTATGTAAAAACCATACAAAACAAACAAACAAAAACAAATGAAATGAAATCACAAATAAAAATTTCCCTCAAAAAAAAAACAACAACAGTCAGACACGTTGAAACAAGTTTAAAACGCTTTCATAACCATTTCCATTGCTCGGACGTTCGTTTTGTTTTGTGCTTGCCATTGAAAGAAGCGAACAACGGCTGCATAGGCTGCTGCACGAGTGTCCTCAAAGGGTAAGCGAATGCAGGTAATTATATTTCAAATTCTAATTGATAATAAACGCGTCAGGCGAGAAATTAAAACGAATTGCACAGGCTTAGACCCTACGGTTTTGTGGTGGCGTGGCTATAATCTCTCTGAATCCCATTAATTATTGATTGATGCATCCTAAAACTAAGTCGCTTTGTCGGTCTAACTATTAAAATCCATTCCGAACAGATTAATGCTACAATGGAGTGCTATTCCCACTCATGACAAATGATCATTGCAATCGGTTTTGGGCGTTTTAATTACGAACCTGGCTCCTCGCTAGGCCACTAGTCTCTGCCAATTTACTGTGGTGGGAATTCATTGGTTGCGAATTGTAATCGGTTGACCGCATAATGTATTTAGCGGATCCGCACACGCTTTACATACTGTGACATTCGCACAGTGGCATGAGTCAGATATTAAGTCACGCGTGTAATAAATTAGGAGAAAAAGGAAAACAATTTCTACCGATGCAATTATTAAATGTGTGACTGCAAGTGCTCGCAAAATTTGCATTTGCGGAGAGCATTATGGTCATCATTTGGAAGTTATGGACTTCCAGCCTATAGGAACAACATCAAATCAAACGGTTCTAGAACGCTGCTTGTAACTACATTTGCCGTAGATTCCTACCACTAGAGAACGAACTACTGATTGTAATCAGTATAAACATTATCATCACCATAAATAGATGCTCCCGGCACTGGTTGAGACCTGCAAGACTGGCGAAAGGCGTGAAGCGAGCGGTCACCATGTTACAGCCACCCGAACAGGGGTGCTACGACGTCCTTGGCAAGGTTGGCGGAGGAAAGTCTACGCGCATGTTGCAAGTCGCCCCGGTCTTCAGGGCCATTTTTTCTTGCCCTGCTGTCTCCACGTCCACGTTTATGAATTATTCAACGCAATGCGTACATACGCCCTTAATTATGAGCTGCTGAACTGAGCTCCTGACGTTCGGGCCATGCGAAGTTGCACTATAAACGCTGCACTTTTGCAAAGGCCAAACCAAAGCATGTAAGGTTGAGCCATCGGGATAGCGTATCCCATCCTACAGATCCCAGCTGCGGGATAGTGTTCTGTTCCATATTCGCCTACCCCGATCTACCCAGCTAGGGAAGGTAATAAATTCACTGAACTTTTAATTAATCGAACATGTTGGGACGGGCCGGCCGTGCAGCTACTCTGGCCAATCAACTTGGCCTACCACCCCGCGTTCATCACTGATTTGATTAATAATACATGCCACCGATGATTGGCGAACGAGCTCGGCCAACCTCTGGTGAAGGATTTTTCTCTATCTCACGTCCGGAGAAAAGCATGGAGGACGGGAGAATGCAGCGACAGCAACAACAACAAAAAATTGTCACCAAATGACCGTCAACCGTTGTTGGACCGGGATTGTTACCGGAGCGATCTTGTGTGCTCGACCCTGAAAAGAAAAACGCCAAGAATCGCGGTCGAGAAAAACTGGTCCCCCGTTTTTCAATCCACCACGTGTGCCCCGCGGAACACGGTGACAGGACAGGACACACGCACACTGGACAGGAACGCTGACGGACAGCTAAGGTGCTACCGGTGTTCAGCGTCACCGTGCCCTAAACCGGGTGTCCAGTAGCATTGATCGGTTGAACCTTGAATTGCGTGTCTGCACTTGTTCTGCCGGAGAAGCTCCACGGCCACGTCTGTGACACAATGCCGGTTAATCGCACGTTACGATAATTAAATTGCCCGTTTATCAATACAACTGGCCCGTTGTTGGTGCAAAGTTTATGAACACCTGTGTGACATTCATTTCTATGAAGTGGCTTTTAAATTGTTTAACACTCCGTTGCCGGACTCACACGTGGGGCTTTTGCGAAATCATTGCCGGAAGACGATGATGAAGTGGTTTCATTTTTTTCTGCTCCAGAGGAGTACATCCATTGTAAAAGTTTCAATATTAGTTCTACCACTACCATCGACTGCCATCGATAAATGATTTTGTTCCCAATTAAACAGGAAAGCCCATCCCACCATTACAATTGTTATCAGCTCTTTTCCATTCCGAATACGATAACTCCTGTTTCATTGCCCCCGGTGGTGTAAATCATAGTCAGCCAGAATGAGTTAATAAATTGTATTTTATAAGCTTGGCTGGGCGACCAAGCCGTGCAGCGGACGGAACGGACAAAAACAATTTACCAACTCATGCTTATTGCCTCCGCCGAAACACCAGCAGTAAGTTCCGAGTGATTTATTCGATCGTTGCAAGCGCTGAAACTGGACTATCTTGCGTGGATAAAACAAAGCGAAAAAACCAGCTGCTATTCCCTTCATCGCGGCTAACGACGACCGGTGGACGTCGTTCGTCAAACCGTTGATGAGCTATAAGCATTCCCCGCAGTTGATCTTTCAACGAGCCCGAACGGCAGAAGCTAACAAAAACTGATTCCCAGCACTAAAACCCGTTTTTCCCGATCGACATCTTCGGGCCAGCAAACGTAAGTGCACCGGGCACAGCGATGTCGTTGCATCGTTGCAGCACATTTCATGACCGTACAGCAAAAATTCGACTTACACCGTGTACGGACGCTGGTACGCTGGCGTGGTCCTGATTTCGATGCACCTCGGTAATGCTTTACCACCGCGCACTATCATTATACTTCATTATTAAATTCATCACAGTGCGCCATATGAATACGAAACGTGTTCTCCGAGTTCGATGACGCGACGCACAGTGAACGGGTTTTGTGCGTCGTGGAGGGGTTTTTTTTCTTTCATTTTATGGGATGCATTTGGCGATGGATGGAATGCATTTCATTAGTTTGATTTCGAGCACTTTGAATACTGTTCTTGAGGTTGCAGGTTTTACGAGCGAACGCGTTTCTTTATTTCTTTGCACTGGAGGAAACTGCACTTTTTTCCACTACAAAAAAAAACTGTCAAGAATGTAGAAAAGTTGAGACTCAATGAAATTCTACATTGCTTTTAATTATTTCAATTTTATTTCAAGCACAAAAGATAATTTGTTACTGGCACAATCAACATATTTGGCCCAGTAAGATCATGTGAAGTTCATGGACACGGCAGAACTATGTATCAAATCTTATCTCGATTATGATGAACCAAAGACTGACTATCCACCTGCAGATAAAATCAATACTAAAAAGCCTGAGATTGTCTTGCCAAAGAAAGAAAGATGATCATATTCAAAACATATTGCATAACTTTAGGCGTTTTGTAGATTTTCACTTTTATTTCGAAACGAGTATGGTCTGAACCTTGGCGCGGTCCGGTGGCCAAAGTGGCTGTGATGCCGGTCTTCACACGATACAACTGGGATTTGAATTTTGTCCAGACCGATTTCCCATACGCAGGACTGACTATCCAGTTAAATCAATAAAATCCAGTAATTGGCAGCCCAAAACCTCTATTGCTTAAATCCTTAATCGGTAGTTACTATACAATTCAATCTGATTAGAAGACATTTTCTTCTCCTAATCTTGAAAGAGAAACTTTATCCAAGGTGTGTGTACATTTCGTCATTCTTTGTATTTTGGCAAATCATATTCAAGGACTAGTAACCAGTCCAGTTTAGTAGTAGATGCCTAGTCTATGCCATAATGGTCTATGAGGATTGATCTTATTCTTATAACAAGGTCACCAAAGAGAGAGCATAGTTAAACTTCTCTTTAAGAGCAGTTTTTGAGTACTCCTGTTAAAGAGGAAAATCTTGTCCAAAAAGCATTTTGAGCCCTTATTGTCACAGACATAGAGATACTTCATAGTCTCAGTGCTCAAATCCGGCCGTCCGTGATAATATCGGCCACCGTAAACGCCAAGATATTGGATTCCATACAACGATTTTTGATGGCGATAAGAAAATAAACAATCTTATAGAAGTAACAATAAAGTTATATGAGAACACACAATATATACTTTCTTGCAAATATCTCCAATAAATTCGTGAGAATTGGAAAACTCATTTTCAAAAAAAACATATGATTCTCGACCAAAGTACTACAAAAATAAGCAACTGCTTAAGTTAAGCCAGCCTTTGCAATGTGATGCATGTAGTAAACATAGACCGATTACATTCATTAAGAATCTTTTCCTCCCGGTCCATTCTTCTGCACCATCCTCAGAAGCAAGATCCCACCAACATCCCGGACGCACGGAAACGAGCACCGAATGCAAACACTTGTTAACTGTAATTAAAATTAAATTATAGAAATTTTCTCTCCACCAGAATGTGCGGTAAAAATGAATTATGATTCTTATTTAATGAACGCCCGGACGCCCGTCGGAACTCACGACCCGATCGTCAGCCACAGATACGCGGACGGTACGGGACGGCGAGGTAAAAACTATTAACCAGCGTTCCTTTCGCATGACAATTGGCATGTCAGTTGCGGACACCAAGTGGCGTCGAGTGACGATCGCCGAGAACGGGCATCGCATCGGGCCCGCGGAACCGGAGCACGATTTTGCTGCCGTCTAACCAGCCAGCGGAGGAATGTGTCGGCCAGATGGAAAACTCGACGTGCCGGCAGGGTTGCAATGCCGGGTCTGGTGGTGAAGCATACAACAACTGTCTTGACGGATCGCTCAGTTTGACCGGGCCATTATTTACACTCACTTATTTATGGGGCCGATTGGCTTAACCTAGCCCTAGAATCACCTGGGAACTGGGGTGGTGTGTGTTTTTTTTAAGCTCTCCTTCAAGCAATGATAATAGTGGAAGGAAATGTGCCGGACAAAGCTATCCTTCAGTCAGTGAAGACAAAACAACGTTCTCGCTAGGGGTGTTTGCAAATAAGCGCAAGCTAATTGAAAATTCTCGTTGCACTTAGTGTGGTTGGGGTTCGATCTGTTCAACGATTGCCAACGGTTCTAGTTGTATGGATGTGAAGATGTATGGAAATGAGAAATGAAAATGTTGTCCAGATTCTGCTAGATATCTTTTTCATGTCTTTTAGAATGTACAAAAAACGTCAATAAATTATGAAAAGATGTACCTTTTTTATAAGTGTGGTTTGATTCTGTGTGCTTAGGCATCTCCTAAATAGCAAATGTTGCTCACAGTTTTAAATAAGATATCGTCAAGACGAACATTTTATCGTCGTCGACTATCTATCAGAGTTTGTATCAAAGAAATCCCGAAACCATCTTACTTCAGACTAGAACACACATCCCTTCGTTGTAAATGCAAATAAGCTTGCACTAGCTTATCAACCACTTGCCACTGGTCTTTGTCCGCCTGTCTGCCAGCTACCTCACACACAGGTCTTATCTTCAGCATCGCCCAGCACACAGCAAATTCCATCGGAAGTGTGTGACATAGCTATCCTTTTGCATGCCATCACTGGTAGGCCCAGGGAATAGGCGACTCCCGGGTTTTCCCTCGCTCACCAGAAGCTTATCGATGGGCTGATCGATCCCATCCGGTCGGTTTTGATCGCCGTACAAATGCCTTCGCGACATTGATGGTGACATTCTCCGACGAGTTGCCAGCAACCAGTCCGTCAATGCTATCGCAAGAAGCAGAAGAAGGACACTTGTAATCGACACATCGCTAAACACACGCAACCGGGACCTTGATGCGGGCACGCACCGTCCCCCGAATGTGGACATGCGGCAGAACCTACATGGAGCAAAACTACCAAATGGGCTAAGAAACTAAGGTAACACTACCATAAGAACTTGTCCAACGGCATGGCAATGGCTAGATGGCAATGTTGTACCCAGCCAATGCTGGCGAAGGTATGAGCGAAGCGGTGAAAAACAAAGTATCCTTGATGGACGCGCGTCTTCAGGGTCTCGATCGGCCACGATAGCAGTCGATCGACAAGGAACGATGATTTATAAGGAATAATTTTAATTAATCACCATTTCAGGCTTCCGACCGTTCGGTACGAAGTCATGCGCACGTCCACCCTGGTTTGACCCCGCCACTACAACGGTCGCAGCTTCCAAGAAGTTAGCCTCGGTCCTCCCCATTCCCATATGCAGGGTTTGCGGTGTTCGGTGCAGTGTGTGTGCCATACGCGAAATCTCGTCCCGAACCTGTCCAGCGGGATCCGACGCTGCCCATATCGGGTTGCCCCGCGGGAACCTCAGCCGAACCATAAATAATACATGTCGTCCCCGTTGGACAGAAATTGCGCCAACATTACGACGCTTCGAGCGTGCATACCTGTGGGTATGCACGCCCGGATCCATAGATCTATCCGTACCTGGGAGTAGGAATCGATCCGGGTGGGTTGATGTCAGCCGGCCACAGCACATTCTGATGCCGAACAAACTTGGATCGATCGGGAGTCTGGGAAGCTAGTACGATTTTGTGCTACGTGCCACAATGCTGCACCGGAGCGGTATGCTCGACCGGCTTACGAATGAGAACGTTACGGACTATACAGTGGTGGTCATTAAAGTAACGTTGTCTAGTTAAGTATCACCATGATTAAACAATTGTGGTATCGAATGTGACCGTTTTAAATTATATTTTGTGGAGCATTACTCTGAGTCTAGTAAGCCAGAAATGGCAGGCATGACATTAGAGGTCGTTAGGCCAAGAAAGAAGAAGAAGATTATTCTGATTAATTTTTATCCATTTAAGATTACTTGTAAGTTTTACTTTACTTCTTTTCATCTTCGAAATTGGCAGACGTTATTTATATTAATAACCTTCAGCACACCACTATAATAACTCTGAATAGTGCACGACATAAGACAGGTGTATGAAAAGATTCTTGTGATAAAAATAGATAAATATTTTAAAAACATCTAAGATGACGAATGCCATAGACTCCATATGATAGGACGAAAATAACGCCATATATCGAGGACATGTACTCAAAACTTAATTAAAAGGCATTTTTACATACGCCCTATTAAACCAGTGAAATACATACCTGATAATAATAGATAAATAAAATTGTAAAAAATATTACGACTGTGACGAGCATCAGACTATGCTCAACTAATTTATGCACTTGATAATCAATTGATCCACCGGGGCGGCCTGGTGGTAGTCTCATCTGGGCCGTTCCCCTATAGTGAGGACTGACTATCCAACTATGCGGTAACAATAAGTCTAGTAAGCCATAAATGGCAGGCATGACCTAAGAGGTCGTTAGTACAAGAGAGAGGGAGAGAGAGAGAGAGAGAGAGAGAGAGAGAGAGAGAGAAAATCAATTGATGACAACTGCGTAAATGATTATCAAATAGCTATATTTTTATCTCTCATTACAATGCCGACCACTGTAGTAAAACTGATCCAACCTTACCGGTAAGCGTGCCGAGAACGATACTCCATGCTGAATTTTAGGAATTAAGCTTTAAAAAACAATCTCCTCCTTCTCCAACGTTTGCACAACATGTTACGGAAAGACATAACAATTTTCAAGGAAGAAACTTCTTTCCGTTGTAAATTTTAGTACGAGTAGCTGCATGCATTTTTTTCTTTCCATCCATCTTTACATAGCACCTAATGCATCTTCATTTGTTACAGCAAACTGGAAAACAACTTTTTCCTGAACCAACAAACAAGACATTCGAAAGAAAGAACCAAACGATTGCAGGGTACAGAAACAGCCTGATAAATGGTAAGCAATAATAGGGCCTCTACGGTCAGCATCGGGCACAAGCGCAATCATGATAAAGAGCTTAAACTTTATAGCTAGAATAGAATGTCAGGAACCTGTTTTTGCATCTTAAGATAATAAAATAACCGTTGTTAACTCCAACGCACATTCCCGCATTTGCAAACCGTAAGAGGCGAGAAGAAGAAAATATTGTTTATCGACACGCTAATAGCATTTGAAAGGTTGAAACAAATCAAAAGAAATTAAATTATAAAGCATCTTTAAGGGTTTTGCAAACAATTAAAACGTCCACACTGTGCTCACATGAAATTAATTATATTCTGCCCCCTATTGCACTGGGGCCTTCGTGTTGCATTGTACTGAAAATCTGCTGCATCGATGTGCTTCCGTTCCATGCTCTCGCCCATCACTTCACACATTAACGGATTCCGGTTTGACGACACCATTACGCTGATGTGGTGCGGCTGATGATTTCCCATCCGATGGGAACGAACCACCCGGTGGTACCGGTTGATCGGTCGGCTGTCGTCCGCTTAAAACAAGAACCTACGCACGCCTCGTGCCCGGCCGCCGGACCCGAGCCCAACAGTCACCGAGAGAGCTGTTAGATGAGTGCAACTATGCCAAACATCCAACGGTAATGTCAATAACTGTACCTACGGAAAGCTTCCCTTACTATTCCACCGTACGGTGTGTGTTTGTCTTGAGGCTGAATAGCACATAACTACACAAGATGCAGTTTGAGCATCGTTAACCGTAAGCGGACGGATGTGCGTGTCTAATGTTTTGTATTTCTTTTGTCCCATATCGAGAACAAACCCTTTGTAGTAACATAGGCATTAGAAAAAGTGAGTAATTTTAAGGATTTTTGGGATGCGCTATACCTGTGAGCTATCAATCTATCTAACGATACTTTTTGTTTTGCGATATGTCTTTAATGTACAGATAAAATGTTATATCGTTATCAATTCATTTGGAGCTGCTATTGCCAAAAGCGTCGAGGAAATTCAATTATATATTTCATGACTGTTGACCTTATGTTGAATTGCTTGGAGTTTTAAACACCTTATAGCAAGCAATACGGCCAGGCCGATCTAATTTAATAAAAAAAAAACACCTTATAGCAGCCAAAAAAGATGCAAAAGTCGTTTATTGGGATCAGATTTCCCCCATCCTATAGTTTTGATGGGCAATTCTTATGCAACAAATATTTACAAACTGTTTATCTGGTATACTATCGTTCTAAAACTAGGATCCAGGAGTGAGAGCATTCGCCCAAACTGAATTTCCTGAGCAAATGGAACATAACTCATCGTCCATACCTAAGATGAAACCATATATTTGCGTAGGTGGATTTAAGAGATTTCTCAACTGCATCCTATTGAAACAACTGCATCATACTTCTATCGGATATCATTTCTAGATCATTCTGCATCTAGTATGAAGAAGCAATTCGAAAAGGGCTGGACAAGGGTGATTCATTTCATTTCTTTAGTACAGCCATGACCGAATAATGGCGGAACATTCCCCTTGGATGTCCTAAGCAAAGAGGAATACAGAATCTCTTAGCACATCAAATCCGCTGATTTAATATTATTTTTATGAATATAGACAACGCTGTTGCAAGTCTTTCGAGAGCAAAAAACAATGAATAAAAGCTCGGTCTCTTCCGCTATTACCTGTATATCAAACGGGCATGTCGCGCAATCTCAGCATAATATCACATATAGTACATTCACATATTATTAGTATATAACATGAAATACGAGACCTGTCAGGAACTGCCATTTGTTCCTGCTGCTAATTATCAAGGTCTCTAATTACTCAAGGGAGACCCAAGACAACGCAGTCTATTTGCAGGAAGATCCGTCTCTGTGGATACGTAAGGGGTCTCAAGCATCAGCTATGTATGCTTATAGTATCATCCAAGGTGTTAGTTTAAGTATAGAAATATCGCTCGGAACTAGGTAGCAACATTACTGCAGAATGCTGCTCAATCCTAGAACGCGAAGACAATTTAATGGATTGAGTTATCTCTCGTAGTTTTATTTTTATCGCTGGCCAAAGCCTGTCTGAGTTTTTTCAATGGCTGTATATTTTTCTGTATTCTGTGTATTCTTTGGTAATAACTAGTTATAAAACTCTTTTAAATGTCGAAATTATTACTTTCTATTCAACTCGCATTAGAACGCCACCTTTATGACCAACTCATTCACATTTTAACCCCCCCGTAATAAACCACGATTATGATTAACACTCTTTTTGTATCTTGCAGGGTCGATGAGAATTTTAAATCAACGCACAACTCCCATACCCATCCTACAGTCAGCTTGTGGTCTTCCTCTTTATTTGGTCTGCTCATGATGTTATCGCATATTCCCTGCGCATTTCAGATCGCTTCCCTCTGTCGGGCGTGTACATGTCACCATTTTCTAATTTTTCGTACAGTCTTAATTTTCAGCCTTTTGTTTTTCTTTTTATGCTGTCTTACTTCTCCCCTTCTTGCCGCTATGTGTGCGTGTGTTTGTCTTGTTTCATTAATGCTTAATTTGCTCGTCCTTGTTCAGCACCTTGTCCACCCCGCTTCTCGCTCCGTCCGACCCGAAAGCGTACCGACCTCATAAGCTGTGAGGAAGCCAAAGATTTTCCCGCCCTTTGCGAACATGGGTATGCGAACATGTCATAAGTGCACGCTGTAGACACTGCACTTATGGTTGCACTCCATTCCACATGCCAGCCGTTTGGTTGGGCGAAATAACGGCTGGTAGGTTTTTGTGATGGTTTTTTGAAAAATGTTTTCACCCCTTCATTTTTTCTGCTTTTGTTTTTCAATTCGTTCCGTGGCAATAAAGATGGAGAGCCAGTGCCATGCCACGCTAGCTATAAATTATTCAACAAAACCATCATTTGAAAATCGGATGTTTACTGTTACTAATCAACTGCAGCAATGCATCCGCCGGCCAGCCGCAGTAAGGAGACTTAGTGAGAAAGCTTCTCACTGCTCACCTTTCTCAACCCATCAAGAATGGTTCACGTATGACTGCTTCAAACGGCTGAATGCGAGTGCTGCGGCTCAAGTTTCTATCCGAACGGCTGGCACGCTGTTGTCGCCCGTTCGCTGATTGAAAAGTGGATAGCAAAGTTTTGTTTTCTGCTTCGTCTCTTCGCTTGGTTCGCACAAAGCCAAGCAAACGCAATGTACAGCATGAGACCGTTGAACGCGAGCGCACGCCATCGTATTCTTTCACTTGTCTCACTTGGCGGCGGTATCCTCCAGCAGCCGTTGCGATCGTGCGTCCCGTGGTTTGCGCAAGGGTTGCGCATGGTCAAAATGTCGCGTACCGTCGCGACAAGGACGGGACCGCCGCAAATACAGACAGTGCGAGAAGAAAACAGCACCGAACAACAACAATAACAAAAACTACCGAGAAAACACATGCTGCCCGCAGACACAAAGCGAACGCCGACGATGCTGTCACGGTTAAGTAAGAGAAGGTGGGTGGAAGGGAGGGGGAGGGGAAGAGGGAAGCATGGGGGAGAGCTGGTTGTCGACGAACTGCATCCACGAATCGGGAAGTTCGAAGAGACGCACACGGTGGGCGATCTGTGAGGATATATGCGCGACTCTGTGTGTACTTCTTCAGGCTATGGCCCACGAATGGATCTTGGCTGCTCCAGGAAGGTTGGCGCGCGAAGGTGTTAGACTCACGGCCCAAAAAAAAGGGGTTTATTTTCGAGTGCGAGGGTTAGGATGTGCCTTGGAGAATGTGTGTGTGTGTATCGTTGTGTGAGTTTATGATTCTTTTTTACTCGTTAAGCACCCCCACTAGACCATACACCACGCACCGGAAGTTAACCGAGAGCGAACGATACGACCGCTACCCAATGTGTTGGGTATTCGTTTGAAGACAGTTTTTGCTTTCGCAACATTCTACTCCCCTCCTCCCCCTTTCACCGACCGCCACACATACACACACACGCAGTTGACGAATGTCTTGACAAGAAGGAAGTAGTTGATTCATTCTGCCACAATTTGCGGGATACAAACACCCTCCAGGGTTTTTGGAGGACGGTAGATGGGGAAGGGAAGCTAGCACGGGGGTTTTAGATGCCACCAGCCAAGAGCCAACCCTCTAATGGGCGGCGGTTGCATTCGACAAACATAAATGCAGAGCTGCTGCTGGTAGGCATAATAGCCACATACACATGCCAGTACACACAAACACATAAAACATTCAACGAACGCACTCTCACACTCCGACCGAACAGAAGGATGTGGTGGAGCGTTCGTGTATGTGTGTGGAGGAAGAGAGAATTGCATTTCGAAACGAAAATTACAACCAAAAAAAAGAGAAAAAACAACGCAGCAATAAAAGAGAAAACACGGCGCGTAACCGAGACAGCGCTATACGATGCACGGGGAAAGGGTTCGAACGGGTTGAAAGAAGAACGTTAAAAAATGTTTAACACAGCAAACAAGGGATACGAGGTATAAAAAGGGAAGAAAAGTATAGGAGCAACACAAACAACAGCAGTAAAAAAACAACAACGACAAAGATGAAAACAAAAGCGAGAAGGAAGCATCAAAAGAGGCAGACAAGATTGAATAACGAAACGAGAAGCAAGCAGTTTGCAAAAACGAATGCAAAAAAGCACACTCACACACACGAACGCACGGGCTGAAGTAGAACGGGTCGAATGGGAACACAGTCCGGGAACCGCTGGAGAAACCTTCGGGAAACCAGGGAATGGGAAACGCACACGCTGCAGCCACACGCATGCAAGAACGTTTGGGCGATCCATTGCATAAGAGATTTTTCAATTTTTACGATCAGTCTCGTGGTGGATCTTCTAGGATGAGGTTTAAAAAACTGCGAACCTTCTCCGTACGGCTTCTTGGTGGCGTCCTGCAAGCGAGAAACCTCCACCGAAGTCAGTCTGTACCAACGTCTGCTTGGGGTGAATCGCGCGTCACTAGAGGGCGTCCGGAGGTTCGTTTTCCAAACCGAAAAACGGTCTTATTAGCTAGGACAAAGGTGTGGAAACAATCGAAAAAAAAACAGTGTGCCAGTTTGTGAAGTTTTTGTTGTCGACGGCGATAACGGTTGGTCCATTTCATTGCTTTTGATTCTGAACAGTGCGACAAACACAGTGAATTCGAGGTTTTACGTTTAATAAAAGTGTAGATACAGAAGGATTTTGGTTGACAACAAGTCCTGTCAGAAGTGGACCTCTACTGATTGCCGTTTGGTGGGGCTTCCTAACGTGTGGCTAATTCCTATTCAGGTGTGTATGGTTTTATTAAGTTTAATTTTCATTTCTATAACCAACTTTGACTCTCTCAACGAACCAAAATTCCAATTCTACCGTGTTACTGTGATCTTGTTCTTTGGCTT
Source organism: Anopheles maculatus (assembly GCA_002091835.1). Lineage (NCBI taxonomy): Eukaryota > Metazoa > Arthropoda > Insecta > Diptera > Culicidae > Anopheles > Anopheles maculatus. The sequence goes on from KZ062619.1 coordinate 110,930, forward strand.
TACAACCACAAGAGGTCTCTTGGCCTGCCGCTACTAGCTTCCTTGACTTAGTGAAGTTTAAAAATGTGTACATTAATTTCCGAAGCATCACGCTTTATTTTCACTTATGAGCGAAAAAAAGGCGTTCCAGATCTTCATTCTTTCTGTGCTACGTCTCGCTAAAATTTGCAACACACACCTTCAAATTTAGCGTTGCAAGCAAGCGTATGTACTTTCGCTTTTCTCAAATTAGCCACAAACACTCGTACAAAAGTCTTTTTTCCCTGCTCCTAAAAATAATGAGCTCGAATCATGACGGTAATGGAAAATGGAATGCTAACGACATTTTGCCTGGTGAAGTAGAATCGCTAGAATTCGTGTGCCAGTTTGAACCATTTTTTTGTTCCCCTGTTCCTCGATCAACAGCGTTCAAAGAAACCCCATCGCAGTTTGCAGTGGTGCAAGTAGTGTGCATCGTACTGCACATCCGGTATTCGCTCGGCTGTGTAGCGCGTTTTGTTACAGTGCAGAGTTGAGCGAAATTCTGCACCAACAAAAAAAACGACCAAATAAAAAAGCGAACTAGGGGGACTCACACGATCGTGCAAGCTAAGAAATGGAATGGAAGAGGCTTGAAAACATGGTGCCATGATGCCAAGTGCAGCACGTACAGCATAAAAGTAATACGCACCCTAGCTTGAAGGGAGATTTTCTTGGTTTTTTTTTTATTCTGTTTGAGTCAAGAATTTGCGAGCCAAAAGGAAGTTCCTGCTTGTCTTAACTGTATTAGCTATGTGAAGTCTCTCATTTATAGCATAAATTATAGCACAAGTTCAAGTTGGAATTTATATGCCATTTTTAGACACTTTTGAAATTTTAAATGCACAACTTGTGGAATTCGATGTAGAAACAATTTTCTCAATAAAATCTTTTTAAACCAAATTTAAAATAAGGTTGATCGTACCAGAGATTAAAGTAAGTCACTATTAAGGTGGCGCTGTTATTGCAATTCTGTCCACATCGAAATATAAAGTGGAGAATGAAAGATGAAGCTAATTTGGTAGCTCCAAGCGCAATGCAATGCTGCACTTATGCTCTGAGGCAGCATAATAATCGACCCAAACTGACGAATTTCGTAATAAAAGGGTGTACACTTAGGGGCACACCAAAAAACACTTACTCACACTGTTGTACTCCCTCTCTGAAACAATAAATTCCCGGATGTGTACGTATGTGTGTATGACCTCCTCCCTGTTTCTCTCGAACCCCTCGGAGGAACCATTTAAAGGGCCTCTCGGTGTCCCCTAACCGAATCACACTCTGGGACACCTCACCTTCAATTTCTTTTTTTGTGCCTTCCAAACATCCCATTCAAATTGGACCACGCATGTCGTCCGGCCTTCGTTCATTATTTTATTCCTCCTGAACGCCAGGTTTATGCTACACAATCCCTTCGTCCGTCCTCTAAGTTCCATCCCTCCATTGGACAACATAACGTGTATGTGTGTATTGTTTGACACGCCAACCAGACGAACCGGACGAGGATCGCTGTTGATCATGCACCTCGCTCTTTTTCTCTCTCTCTCTCTCTCTCTCTCTCTCTCTCTCCCGTTGTTGTCTGTCCAAAATGATCGTGGGCAATTTTTGCACACATTGATCGCAGTGCAAAAGCATGAATGGTAAATCCAGCGAATAGGGCGAAATGGTTTTTTGCGAAGCGAAAGGGCTTCATCATGGTCCGTTTGAAGCGTTGCATATGTGAGGACCTTAATTTTCATGGTCAAAGTAATTTACTGTGCCTCCAACGGCTCTGGAACTCTGGACCAGGGAGGTAGTCATAATTTAATTAAGTTATCTGCCATATTTTCAACACGTTAAATATTTCATAATTTAGCCCTACAACTGTGGCTTTTCTTCTTACAAAAAAAAACATCTTCTCACCTCTTTGTGTGACTTTGATGTTTGTACATATTAATGCGTGGTCATCAAGCTCCCACCAAGAAGAATGGCCAAGACTGTGTTTTTAAACCCTTCGAAGGTTACCCATGCTAAGTGGAAGGATAAATACGAAGAGTACAAATAAAATGTCATTTACATCCGCGCCCGTTCACGCGGATCGCGTACAGCATTGCAGGGCTTCGAATGACCGGTCCGGATGATTCCGTTCTTTCTTCTCTCGCAGAGCTGCCCCTGTCGATCGAACGTCGTCCAATGTTTAACCAATGCACGAAGGATGATAGTCTATTGAACCGGCAGCAAATAACCCGGTGCATCGTTGCTGTTGCCATGATAATCACCTTCTCACGTTGCTGTCTAGCTGTCGGGGTTTTTTTTTTGTTTTGTTGGTGGCCGCAGCAGCGCACAAAGTTTGCTCACCTTTCGTGGCCTTTTGTTTGTCTTTATGCGTCTGTCTTTCGTCGTCAGTTTTTTACTACTTTTTACCTCGCAGTGCTTGGGACATCTTCACTTTATTATCGTTCAATATTTTCTACATAAAATGCTACATGTTTTGTAATTTAAAAACAAGCGGAGATTATTAAACGGCTGCTTCATGCCCACGATACAGAATGTAGGACGCATGCGGCTGTACGTCTAGACGAAGTTAGCCGTAGCCCAGGTATGGGAGGCCTCATAAAATGCCCATGCTTATTTGCCGGTTAAACAACCAGATCCAAACTCCCGGAGCATTCGGACAGCGTTTGGACCCGTTCTTGTGCGGCTGCTCGCACAGGCAACCCATAAAATCCCGGGAACTGGATAGTGTGTCGTGAATTTGATCTCCAGCGCTTTGTTGAACCCTTCTTGTTGTCTGTCCGGTCGGAAGAAAAGATTTTGTAGCAGCAGCAGGATGCAAGATCCAAGACCAAGGTCAAATCCAACTTTTATGAGTGTGAACGCTAAACCCAACGCCATAGGCTCCAAACGGTACGAAGAATGCACCTCTGCATGCAGGTAACCCATCCTAAGGCTGGAGTAGAGTAGCAAAACGGTTAACCTTTCTGGCCCCAGGTACGAAGCCTCTCGGGGAGCATTTATCTCGTCTCGAAACTATCCAGACACCATGCATCGAGCAGCTGAACAACCAAAAAAACAAACGAGCGAAACGAACTAATGCATCTCGAACGATGCAAATGCATTTCGGGTTCTTTCACCGCCCTAGCAGCTCCAAAAAACCGGCCGACCGTCGGCGTCTGGTGGTAAACCGGTTCAAATGAGAATTTGCAATACCCAACTGGCTCGGGTTGTCCGGTTTGGTGCTGTGCAATCGCATCTTCGGGCCGGTCATAAAGTGGGTCTTTTCGCTAATCGTTCCTCGACCCTCTGGACTGGACGGACGGTGAAATGGCCGTCTGCAGTCTGCAAAGGCCTGCTACAGCTGCCGCGACGCTTAATGACGTTTCCGTGTGCTCGATGTGCATGCTGTCAGTCTTCGTTAGGAGCGGCCAATCTAAGATTATGTGGATCGGGTGGTTTCGACGGTTCGGACCGATTTGATTGAAGATCGCATAAAGACAGGGACTGTTTTGTCAGTTGTGTGATGGATTTAGAGAAAAACAGGATGAATGCTATAATTATGATGTTGAAAATTGTCGATCGTCTGATAGGTATTTAACGTCAACAAATTCATTCGAAATGCTAAAAACCTGACTAAATACAGAACTCCAATTTGTTGACTTTCGTTTTCCAAGTTCTATGTCTCAGTGCATACCAGAACGGAAAACAAACATCCAGGCAATTAAAACTATGCGCTGTTTCAGTTAGCAACAACCTAAAGTTGCGATAACTTAGTATTATTATCTCGTACCACGTATTGTTTTAAACATGTGGACACTTGTTGTAGGACCTAATTAACAGGGTATTGTGATGAGTCATGATTCTCAGTTCCTTCTATTTATACCAAAAAAAATCTATTGGAATATCTCAAAAAGTTCTTCTGATTCTTGATGAAAATTCTGCTTCCAAAAAATCCACCTCGTGTCAAACCATTTTTGCACAAACTCCCAACGCGTAGGAAAATGCACACACATTCCCATTCTGCCATTTTGGAGCTAAAGGCCCCCGCCAGACATTGGCGGCCAACACGCCACCAGCAACAGTAAAAGCGCACGGAACGCCTCAACGCCCCAACACGATGCCAAAATCTCACCGACGGACGAAACCAACGCAAACGGGCAACAATCCCACATCCCGCACGCCCTCGGGACCATAATTATAGGGAGTCAAGGTCACTTTATTGTCTCGACGGCAGCGCGCGAGTTCGCTCCGACAACCGATATATTCGTCAATTCGCAGAATCGGCTGCATTCGTGCATCCGCTCGTTGATGCGCGGTTCCTTTCCCATTTTCCCGCCTCTTCTGTTCCGTTTCATTTCCCTTTTCGCAAAGAGAGTGAAGCAAAAAAGAAATCAACCAGACAGCCCAACAAGCCGCACGACCAGCAAGACGGCACGACCAAGGCAAAAACACAAAAGGGTGGAAAGATTCTTGCTTCTTGCGCGACTTGCAGCCTTCGTCGGGCGGTTGGATTTCTCTGGTTGCCGGTGCTGCTGTCTGGGCCCTTGAATGCCGTTTATCCTCGCCCAGTTTCTGTTCCACCACTTCCAACCCCACCCTCCCCCTTCCCTTTCCTTTCACGTACGCGTTTGATGATGCGTTTCGTTCGCACACAGTTCCTGTCGGGGTTATTTCTTTTTCTTTTTTTTTGTTGTATTTCCTTTCGGATCACAGTCACGCCAATTGTTATGGCCGACGCACTTGACTGGGACTGAATGGCTGAAGGAAATCTGTATGTAGGCGAACAAGCGAAAGACCCAGCCAGACTTATACAATGTTGGAAGCGGCGTCAGGTGGGAAAGGAGAGGGGGAATTAAAAATGGCGTTAAAGAAAACGATGCACGAAAAGAAGAGAGACCAGAGTTAAAGAATTGATGAGGTAAAATGCGAAAAAACAAAGGGCTGGCTTTTTTTTGGGAGGGAAAAAGATTTGAAAGGCGAAAGTGGTGTGCAGATTTTAGAACCTCAATAAAAAACCGAGTTCTTAAGAAACAGAATAAGTGTGGAATGAGAATACTCAATAACGCTTTTACTGATATAGCAAAACACGCGTGTATCAAACATTTTATAGCGTTTAGGTAGCTATAATTAAAAACAATGCACAATCAAGGATGAAAAAATGTAGTAAAACGTCAACATATTTCACTTAAAATCTTAAACACTTAAAAACAACTTTCGTTTCGATCGTGCAGTTGTTGTTCTTTCCTTTGTGGACCCATTTTTCTCAAACGCTCTGCGAACGCACAATCTCAATCTCGCTTTATAGCAACATGGGCCTCGAGTTTTGTGCAGCGAAGCGAACAGCGAAAATTCCCGCCCTCTCCAGCATTCCCGGGAACATCAGAGGTTGCTTAAGTATTCCGACCGACGCGATAAGATGGAATGTTTTAGGGGATGGTATAGTACGGGTGCCTCTAAATCATACAAAAGTGTGTATGCGCTACCACCAACACATGAGGCCCCCAAGGGCCATAAGAACCCACCATCGGCCGGAGCGCAATCGACGTAGGGCTGCATTAATATGACCAGTTTTTGGGGTTTCTTTCGCTTGTTGTTTTAAGCGGTTCTTTTTTTCCGCTCGCCAGACGAGCCACGTTTGTCCTTCTTCTTAGCTCGCTGTACCACGATCACCTTAACCTGATCGTAGAGTCCTGATTCGTGTCTCTGTACGGTGCCCTCAGAACCTCTCTGGGCCTCTGGTGCCGTTCGGCGGCTGGGCCACGTTTCACAACCTACACAAGAAAAGAGCGAGAGTCTATAAAAGGAGACACGGACCGTCGAACGATCGTCGAAAATCGAGCAGTTGCTATGCGACACTTTTAGTCCCGACGTGTTCTTTTCGGATTTTGCTTCACTGTTCTGCCATTTCCTTTCATTCGTTTGATCTCCTTTTTACGTCCTTTAGTGGTGGTAAATATGAGGGCATATGGGATAACATTTTATAATGGTTACATGTAATACAATCACACTTAGAACTGCTTTTTTGCTTAAAAAAACTGTATCTTAGGATAAAAAATCTATTTTAAATGGAGACGCCTGGTTGCTGATGCAGACTATACTTTTCATTTAAATATTAGTTTTTAAACGTTAATGTTGCTGTTAGCACTTAAAATACGTAACAAAATAACTTCTTCACTAACTTCTACAATCACCCTTTTTTATTTACATCCTTTCTAACCGTACTATACCATCCCCTAAAACATTCCATCTTATCGCGTCGGTCGGAATACTTAAGCAACCGGCAACAATGCACAAAATGCTTGCAGACACAACCACGAAATAAAGAAAAACCCGGGAAGCATACACACAAATTCCTTCTCCTGCCTTTTGTAGTCTCATCCCCAACGGAAACTGTACAAATGGCACAAGTACACGGTCGGTACAAGCAAAATGAAACCCAACACGAAGCATTTTTTGTTTTATGTTCGGCTCCTTTCCCGTCATGGGACGCCATGGTTGACAAAATGGTTGACTGTGAACTTGAAAAATGCACTTCAATGCAACCACGCGCAGACTACGCTTCATGTGTGTGTGTGTGTGCGTGTTAAAAAGGTGCAGAGACATAGATTGCATGCTTTTGCTTTTGTGTACCGTTCGCTCTTGTTTAACTTTGCTAATGGAAAATGAAAAGAAAATGAATCGGCACATGACATGTGTGAGGCATAAAACACTTTGACAAGGGCAATTCTGGTAGCAAACCGGGTGCGGGACGCGGGACAATAGCGCGACCCGAGCTAAATTATTGCCAAATGAAAGCGAAACGTAGTGTCCCGGTACAGGAATAGGCAGGGATTTGTGCTGCATGTGCATCGTCGAGGCACCATGCAATCGGTGTGATTATGCATACGCGCATTCAGTGTTGGTAGTGTTTTTTTTTGTTTTACCCCTTCCGAGATTCACATGTGTGCTGTGCTGCTGCGTGCGACACATGAACACACTTCGAACGAGGGGGGGGTTTCCTTCTTTTTTGTATGTTGCACTACGGCTTCAATTCAATGGGACGGCTTCTTGTCCATGTTTCCGTTTGGACGATTGTTCTTCGACTGTATGCGCTGAACGGGAGTCTTTGCCTCTTAAGCTAATGAATTGATCATCATTGGTGTGCTCTTCGGTGTACGTGCGTGCGTGCTTCTGGTGCTCATTATCGTGGCACGGGAGGGCACGCTGGCTAAACATAGTTAGCGTTCTGCTACTCACCGTCAAGTGGATGCTTTATTTCTGTTTATCTGCCATAGGTACATTTATTCTTTGAATTTGATTCTGTTAAATGAACTGAACATTGTGAAATGGCAACTCTTAAAACTGAAATCCAAAAAATGTATCGCAGTTATTCATTTGAATAATAAATTTAGACGACTTTAAATATTTAATAATAACATAAAACTAAATTGATTGCTGATGTTGAATCAGGGTTGGAAATCTGGTCAGTTCTGTGTCCAAGATTCTGCCGAGATGGCATCAAGTCTTTGCAGAGCTGTACAGTACGACGAAAAAAAAATCTTCATGATCGAAAAGACGTTTTGGAAAACGAAATAGGGCGGAACGAGAGATCAACCTTTGATCATATCTTTAATCATATTAAGACATTAAGACCGCTTAAGACAGCTCTAAGGTTTTCCACTATATTACAGAATATTTTTTCTAATATTTTTAAGAGATCTTCCAAATATAAATGACTAACTTCAAATAGAAATAAACATCAAGTTAACATCTCTTAGAATATTATAATCTCAATGACTGTTGCTAATATCAGGAATATACTATGTCCAACACCGGCGAAACCCTGTTAGTAGCATTCGAGAGAAAGGTGCTGAGAAAGATGTCTGGCGGCGACGTAAACTTGCCAGGCTCCGGTGGGTAGTTCATGCGGTAAAGTCTTTTGGAAAGCCAGCACATGGTCGGTAGTAGACTCGGATAAAGATAGTGTGACTGTGTTGATGATTATGGAGTGACAAAAGACGGCGTTAGACATTGAGCAATTTCGAAGATTCCTCCAGCAGTCGAAGATCGCGAAGCGGTTGTTGCGTAAGCAATAAGTAAGTAATTAAATACTACATATTTTAAAACTCGTTCTCGAGGCTTTAAAGTTGAATCTTGAGGGATCATCTTCACCAGCAATCCGTCCAATAATATTATAGATATAAGTGGTTAACAGTTCTCTAATGCAACAGATACTTTAAGGAATATTTATACCAGGCAAAGACCGCTAAGAGTTTCCGGCGCCTGATATGCAACTGAACCAGTTTCCACTACAAACTATAATTCAAACCATAAAAGATTCAAACATGGGCATGGAAGAACCCGTACTTCCACAACAATTTCTGGTGCTATAAAATAAACCCTGCCACAGCTGAAGTTTCTTTAAACTGCATACGACACACATATCGAGAGCGTAACGATTGTGCGCAACACGGCGTTACATCTTCGACCAGGCCCCATTAATCTTTTCACCGTACGTACATCTCGCAACAAAGTTGCAGCTCGGACTGATAACAGCGGAACACTTCTGCCTCGATCGATCATACCCACACACCATAGCCATCGGCAACCACAGAGAGAGCGGCAAGGAATCGGGCGCCTGAAATTATGGTGCAATAAATAAATGGGACCTTGATGCCGCGCGCTGCCGGACGATGTCTCCACCGTTCCACCGCCGTACGCCTGGAAACTCTTCGCCACCCTTGTAAGTGTGCGTAATCATCGAACAAGGAATAATGGACCGTCGGAAAGGGCAACACCACCAGTACGTGCGAAATTTTAACCACACTGTTGCAACGATCAATCGAAAATGGTTGCTAATTTACGCGCCGTGGCCCGGTTGGCGGACCCCTTGTGTGTCAGCCATTTTGTGACCTCGGGCACAACCACCACAGGATGATAGTGGAATGTGAATCGATTTGTCGATCAGCTCGTAAAAAAATAAATTATACTTTGCTTACCAATTTCATATTTCCCACATTTGTTCTTCGAAGCTTCGGAGCTGCTCGCCCGACACATTGTATTTTGAATTGAGAATTCCACGAATATTCGTAGTCTAGTGTCTCTTCCCATACCTTGCTCACCCATAGGCAGGAAGTGCATCGAAACAGATCAGACACATCTTGCCGCGTTTGGTACCACGATCACGTACGTTGTTCGAGACATCGTCACCGGATAATGCGGCAATGAATTCATCAAACCGGCAGCAGAGGACAGTGACTTTCGAGGATGACGCCACACACATATCTGAAATGCGCTGATTTCTCTTTCTCGCCGACACAGGTAAGAGGGGTTGGTTCCCACACGGTTGTAAGCCAAAGCAAAAGTGCAACGAAAGGTAAGATCGATACGGCCGAACGCGCACGAATGTAGAACGTTTCCGGAGCCTGGTAACTCCACCACCGTTGGCGAGATTTGACTGCCAATGGGAGCTGGAGTTTCCGCGTGCCGAACGTCAATGCAACGACAAAGTGTACCAAATAACTCTTGTAAACTATGTCTAGAGCCTTATCAAACTAAATATTCCACATGCCTTAACGATCGCTTGAAAATGTTGTTTTTATTGATCGGTTGTTATATTTAAACAGCATCTGAGTTGTACGATCTTTTTAAACAACGTTTAAGCAGCTTCGTTTCGCTAAAGTTTCATAGTAAATAAGGATGATACAATTATGAGAAATGTTTAATCTAATACTCCAATCATATTCCAATTCCAATCATAACGCATCCACGTTCTAAAGAGCCAAGCAGTTCATGCAGAGTTTAAACTTCCCTTAAGCAGCTTTTAAGCAGCGAACGAAGCACGATTTCTTAGTTTATGAATTTTGAACGACCGTGCAACTTTACCATGATGCAATTTCTACAAACCCAAGCCAGTTACAAACAAGATCATAAAAGCTACGGTCCAATGGGGTAGAACGATCGACTGAACATTGAAGCGGCAAGAGAAAGAACAGAACTCCACACCATACCAGCAAAAAGAAGTCGCTGGAAACAAGGGCAAAAGGGCAGTTGGTTGGTCGGTACTTTGCCATGTCCGAAAGCCAAGTGATTTCCCTTTTTCCACATACACACACACACACACGCGCATAGACCTTTTCCAGTTGCGCCATCCTTGCGCACATCGTTAAGTTACCGGCGAGCGAGTGCAGAAATTGGTTTTCTTCTCTGCTCCGGTACGAAGGAATTCCAACCAACAGGCACAGAAAACAAAAAACTGGCACATAACCGGTTTTCCTTAAAATGCCGTCAAGGCTCGGACGGTTTTGGTTTCACTACACGCTAGCGCACCACGAACGTCGTAGTTAGACCATGGGAACGTGCAGACACCACCAAGCAGGACATGGTCAGCAGCTTCCGATCCGTTCGAAGGGGACCCCTTTTTTTTGGACCCGAAGGCAGTAGGAAGCAGTAGGGGAAACGGGTGAGAACGAGCCCTTGTTTGTGCAAGGGCAGGCAACCTCTTTGTGTGCTGCCCTTTGAGGTTTTCGCATCGTTGTACCTTTCGGATCGCCCGAATCTTGTCGTCCAAAGTGCACAGTTTCGTCCACCAAGAAATGTTCTGTTTTGTGCTGTCTACTTCGTCGCGCAACTTTTTCAACGGTCCCTCGATGGCATCGATTTGCTGGTCCAGCCCGATAAGGTTCGCGGAAAGATCGACAAAGTCGGCGTAATCCTGGTTGATCAGTTCGATCATTGCCGACCGGAGCACCTTCAGGTATAGGCCCAGATCATCGCGGATAATTTCCAAACTGCCCGCATTTCGGTTCTCGTGCAGAAACTCATCAACGGAGAACGTTTTCTAAAAGCAAGATCCAAACCATGAAATAGACGGAACTGTTGAATACACACACCTTTTCGCGGCACGTACCTTCATGAACTCGTTCTTGTCGAAGCATAATGTTGCCGGACCAGCCGGTAAACTAAACAGCTCGCCACCGCTGCCGATCGGTGGGGCTGGTTTTTCCTCCATCGCTAGCAATATTTTTCAATCCAGCGCAGAAGAATTTGAAACATCTAGGACAAAACACAAACCAGTGGACGAAGCAAACGTAGCGCTACGGGAAAAACAAAATTTATCAACTTACGCCATAATTCTGTGTTTTTTCTTTCTACCTTTGACACATCATCAACAAAATGTTCACTATGGTCGTTCATTCGGAAACGGGTTGGTCAAATTATTTTACAGAAATGAGTGTGGACGTATTTGCATCAAGCTATTATTGTGGTTGATGAAATCAATTAAATCAATCATGATAAATGTTTCAAAAGTGAAGAAAACCCTAGTACAATTTTTGAAACTAAATACGATCGCCCTTTTTTGTCGGGGAAGATCATGCTGGTGAGATCGTCGAATAAGGAATAAGGAATAGCCGCTTTCAGCAACTAAAGCATCAACAAATTGCGCCTTCTTTTTCTTCCCAACTTGCTAAACGATCTAAAGGGTTCCTCGAAAGCCAAGAATGCATCACACAAATTAGCATAGTTATGTAAATTAAGCGGTGCAAACCACAAATAGCGAAAACAACGTACTTTGCAGCAAAAGCAGCTCGAGGGCAGACAGAGAAATACTTTACAGCAAAAGCAGCTCGAGGGCAGACAGAGAAATACCGCGGCAGAACACTTGCCTCACCCGACCCAAACCCAACCGATGGGCCAAAATTCTAACCACCGTAAACGATTTCGTGAATTGGAGTCGTTTTCATGAACCAGCGGAAGTATTACTTAATAACACGGTGTGTGTGTGCGCGCTTTTGGCCATACAATTTACTCAATCCCGGCTCAACACCGAAAACGGCTATTTGCCCTTTAAATGATACTGGAGTAAAGATTCGGGAAGATGCATTCACTGGCTGGTAACATGAATGCCTCGGGCATGATGCACATGACCGGGTGTAATGACAAGTAAATTAAGCGGTGCAAACCACAAATAGCGAAAACAACGTACTTTGCAGCAAAAGCAGCTCGAGGGCAGACAGAGAAATACCGCGGCAGAACACTTGCCTCACCCGACCCAAACCCAACCGATGGGCCAAAATTCTAACCACCGTAAACGATTTCGTGAATTGGAGTCGTTTTGATGAACCAGCGGAAGTATTACTTAATAGCACGGTGTGTGTGTGTGTGTGTGCGCGCGCTTTTGGCCTTACAATTTACTCAATCCCGGCTCAACACAGAAAACGGCTATTTGCCCTTTAAATGATACTGGAGCAAAGATTCGGGAAGATGCATTCACTGGCTGGTAACATGAATGCCTCGGGCATGATGCACATGACCGGGTGTAATGACAAAGCAGAAAGACACATTGGCCCACACCAAGAAACGAGGAATGTAAAAGTGTTCTTCACGTTTAGTTATCGTTAGAATTTGCTGGCGTTTGTTTTAGCTGCAGAATTGTAGCGAAAGACATCCGTAACCGTAATGAGTGTCCACTAATACACAACGTAAATGTTGTTAAGTGTAAAGATCTTTAATGATTTGTTGTTCGTGTAGCTTGTGATCTTGTCCAGCTGTAAACCGCTCGCTTTCTTACACCGTCATCTACCAATCCAATATTTCGGCCTTTAAGATAGATAGGCCTTTATCTTCTTCTCTGGCACTACAACCTCTGTAGGTCTTGGCCTGCTAGCAATTGCTAGCTTTCTGTGACTAAGTTTTACCCGTAGCTAGATAGTCAGTCCTGCGTACCCCAGTCCTGCCGTATGAAGACTGGCGCCGCTATCGTATATACCACCGGGCCGTCCCAAGATAGGCCTTTATGGCTTTTATAATATGAACGCCAGAACTCTTTTTAGAGATTACTAGTCTACTAGGAGTAGATTTTACTAGTCGTCTCGTTGGGCCGCCTCCCCGTACGCAGGATTGACTATCCAGTTACGGCTAAAACCAAGTCATAGAAACCTAGAACTAGCAGGCCAAACCCTTCTGAGGTTTTAAAGCTAGAGTATAAGAAGGAGAAGTCGTGTCGTCTGGTACTATTGTCTGGACTGTGCAGAAGCGGAATGTTTCGATTGGCGTGTGTGTCCTCAGGTTAGCAGCCTCAGCACTACCGTTTCTTAACATCTATATGGTGGTTAACTTGTTGACTCTAGATAATGTAATCAGTGACTTGGAGGACTTTAACCGATGATTTTCGTTTTCTGTATTCCTAGGTTCAGTGAGGCCTGCTCGATCATTGGGTAAGCTTCTGCTACGTAGAAGAACCATAAAAAAAGTAATGCATATTCAATCAGCGTATGCCAGGATCTGGATCGATTTGTAGAAGAAGGTCCCCAAAAGTTTCGGATGATCCCCCAGCTCTCCAGAGTTTTAAATCAACCTTCATCTGCCGTGTGTTGTTGGTTATTGTCAACCGAACAAACCTGGTAAGCTTGGTCAAGGATTAGAGTGCAGTTGCTGCATTTCTTTTCAATGAAAACATCTTGCATTTCTTGCTTTCAACGAGGTCATATACTTCTTGCCAATTCAGGGTCAATGTGGCGTGATGTAGAAGTTGCTGAAAAGATACGTAAACAATCACCTTTCCGATAAAAATCACAACCTTAACGCTCAACCACGATCGTGATCTTCAAACTTCAGCCCGAAATAATACTATCAAGAATCGAAATAGCTGCTGTGTGTGAAACAAGAACCATGGCAAGAAGAACCGTCCAAAAGGTTACCCGTAGCGAAGAGGCACACCAAAGATCCCGGTGGTACGGGATCCCGAGATAATAAACCGTTTCGCAGAACGAACATTCAAATGTACTTCCATTGCTATTCCAAGCACACTGTTGAAGTATTGCGACTATCCCGGCTATGAGGCAAGAGAAAATCGAGAACGACAATGAGATACATTAAACATGGACCCTCTGCCCTTCACGCGAATGATTAATTCGATGGCGATTAAAATCTATTACATCGGCAAAGAAGCGAAGGGAAAGAACCCGGGAAACACGAGGACCAAGAGAATGAAGAGAACGATGAAGAAAATGGAAACTCCAGCGAGCAACCCGTAAGAGATCCACATTTCTTGTGAAGCGTGAACCATGTCGGCGAATGCGAGAAATGGCTGACGAAGAAACGTCTAGGTCTATAACGTTTTCAAGGTGCCCCGGTGTGTGTCAACCACTGGGGCTGTAGTAAATCGCTTATCCTTCTTCTTCGCTTTATCGCTGTTTTATGTTTTGTGTGCAAAAGAGAGAGAAAGAGGCAGAAAGAAATAGAGAAAAAGCGCATAATGGCCACCACAATACCATCCCCAACCTCGTAACGCTACCACGTCCTAACACAAGCTAAGAACTGAAGGAGTATCGATGAGCGAGAAATGTTTACGATTTCCTTTCAAACATGCCACCGGCCAAGTTTGTACCCGCACAAAACCCGAACACTGATGTTGTGCGGCTTATGCGGTCAGGAACAGCCACAGGATGTCGGTTTAGAGCTTATCGGTATAACGCACCGCCTCATCGTGCCGGATGTTTGTGGTGGTTTGTGCCTAAGCAACGTCGAGCGTATACTATCTCCATCAACCGGAATTGACTAATTTTGCAACATTGTAACACATATAATCTGCTTTTACTATAAGCGTTTCAATCAGAAGAAGTTTCCCACATAGAATCAACAAAGGTAAACGCGTACACACACTTTTTCTTTTGGTAACATATTTTTCACCAAACAATTTCCATTTGTTCGGCCGTGGAACTTGCGTTTATTTGTTATAATATTCGTTCGTGTATTATGTTAAATTTTGTTTTCTCTCATTCTCTCTCGTTTCCAGATTCAACGTCATGATATTCACATTGAATCGATCGAAAACGATCGTTGAGTGTAAATTTGTAACCGAAATTCGGCACAGATGACAGAAACGATTTCGAAGACAAATTTTAGCGCCGTATCCCAATTTTTGATAGGTTAAGCAAGAACGCAACATTAATTAATAAAACAGCACTAATAAAGCGAAACAAAACAAAAAAAGATCACACTGAAAGGTTGTTGCATTTTGTTGATTCGAATGCTAACACGATGCCAGTTTTACTTTGCTTTAAATATTCCTATATGCTTCTTACTGGAAAAATCTCCTTTTTTTCTTGTTGTTTCACAAAACTTTACACTACATAGGATTTGAAAGATTCAATAACAAAACAAAGACGATTCTCGATGCCACGCATGACGATGGAAGATGGTTTGGGGGGAGAGGAAGCACACGAGAGGACACGTGCTGTTTGTTTATCGTCCCCGTGCGAGGCTCTATAGAAGATGATGTACTCTACCGTCTCACCATATTTTTTTTTGCAGTTCGGGATGTTTAAAATGATTCCGAAACCGATGGGAGGATAGATCTCGGTGTCATGTTGTTATCGTGCGGCACAGCTTACCATCATATCCTCGTTACCACACAATTCATAACGAAGTTCCGGAAGAGGTCGAGGTTGAGTCATCCAAGTCGTACAACCAGAACCAGGCTGAGCATGAGCATGATTTCCTTTCCCGTGTGTCCGAGTCCGATTACAGAAACCGAACTCTAGCGAATAATTTATTAATGCTAGCTTTAATCACATGGATGATACTGCCGATCTGTAAACGAAACAAACGGAGCGGGAATTATGACGCCAACCGGTGGCGGCTGTTTCTCGTACGTACCAGTTGCGCTAGAAGCTAACTAGCCCGACAGATCGCCTGGTCCGGTGCAATCGAATCGAACGGATCGATCTGCATGTGGGTCTGATTGTCGTCCACAACAATGTCGACATTGTTCATCCGCCGCATGGCCGGCTTTTCCGGGGACTGTGGTGACCAGAGGCGTACCTCATGGTCGATGCCACTCGTTGCCAGCATGCAGGTGAACGGATGGGGCTGCACGCAGTTAACAATAAGCTCGTCCGCCTGATAGATGGAGTGAATGATGCCGGTGTGCCGATTCCAGATGAAGAAATTACCATCGTCGGATCTGGATAATGAACGGGAATCGAAAGGCGATTAGATTTTGTGCACCCCTTCCATTATGGTATAGACATACCCGGCTACGATGTAATTTGAATCACCAAAATAATTTGCCTCCTTAATGTCCGTCTTCGTATTGCAATGACCGATGTAACGCTGCTCGTAGTCCGTCGCCAAAGTTCGCCAGTACTGAAAC
>KZ062620.1:0-12138 GCA_002091835.1 Anopheles maculatus
CGAAACAGTGGTAGCTGATAATGTAAACCACTGTACCACGTTTAGGGATGATCGATCTGTAACCTGTCGCAATGGTGGCAAAGCAACGCAGGTAATTGAATGTCATTGATAGGCTTATTATATACATGGGGACAAACGTTACAAAAGGGGTTCGCGCGCCACTACGTAATGATAAATCAATGACGAGGTAAATAATGGTGCACCAAACGGCCACGTGTCTGCGTTACCAAGCACAGCATCCACGGGTACCGCGTTTTTGGGGTACGTTGTATGGCCAGAAATAGCTTTACCGAGGGCGAATAGTTGACAGAACGGTGTGGATGGTGGGATGAAAAATGAAGCTGGTAGAATTAAGCATTCACTCGGTGCTGCCGAATGAGCTTTCTCCGGTGCGC
The DNA here is from genome assembly GCA_002091835.1 of Anopheles maculatus. Classification (NCBI taxonomy): domain Eukaryota; kingdom Metazoa; phylum Arthropoda; class Insecta; order Diptera; family Culicidae; genus Anopheles; species Anopheles maculatus. The sequence continues at coordinate 396 of KZ062620.1, forward strand.
GAGGAAACAATTGCCGGCGGTTTTCCCTTTTTCGGGCATCCTTCCGTGTGCCACTGCAGCCGACTGGAGGCCGGCGGACAGACGGTTTTGGTACGATGTCAAGAGAATGAAATCGTTCATCAATTATTAAAATCAATTTGATGTAAGGCACATAATGACAGCTTTTACTATACGGCTGTGCCATTACCCGCGTGAATGGTGGTGGCTTTCTTTTGCGCTCACCGAACCGTACGCGCCGGAGCGCATTCTGTGGGCTGGTGCAACCATTTTTCCTGTGGGTGTTTGGATACCAGTTAGTTCGGTTAGTCGCGAACAATAGGATTTGAGTGGTGCGGTTGAATGATAAAATGTTATATGTGCGGTATGCGGTAATTCGTGGACTCTTATGCCTCTTTTGATGATGTAAAAATCATTTCAAGGTATGGCACAGTATAAAAGACAGGGATGGGCGAGTTGAACAGCGACAAGACGGTCGATCTTGCAATTATGCCGGTATGCCGGGTAGGTGTAATTGAACAGGGGATGAATCTGTATGAAAGTGATGGCATGGTTTATGGGAAATCAATGAGAAACTTTAGTGGCTTTATGAAATCTTTGAAAGCTTTAAAAGTTTGTGAAAGTTACTGGTGAAGATATATTGACACGATTTTACTTACTAATTTAACATACTTTTAAAGAGTAATTACAACGAAAACAACAGCACATTTCGAGCTCCTCGAGCCTTTTACCAAACATTTTCCAGATTACCAACGGGAATACGATGGGCAACTCGTCACGGCGTGGCACTGTGACAACTTGGTGAGAGTTGTCAGAGGTCTCAGCTTCACGATCACGGTTGATCACCGAAGAGGTAACGAGGCGCTTCCTGCTTTTAAGGGTGATCTACTGCCTGTCGCGGTAGCATGTTCTTCTGGGGATGTCATAGCTATCGTTACAGTATAAACCAAGGATCACCATTAATGATCCGGACTGGTCTTTCGATAGGAATACGACGCCGCTTCAGGCGGGTAAGAATCACACTGATGGTTTCTTCTATAGCGCACCAGAAGTTTCGGCTGGAGCACGTCTGGAGAATGATGTTTCCCATAGTTATCTATTCTTCGAACTGAGCATTCATACGACGTCTCACGCCGATGAAGCGAGGGCATTCAAACATCACGTGCTCAGGTGTCTCTCTTAGTCCCGGGCTTTGTGTCTCCTGAATAAGGTTCATCCGTTCAAGGTGACCTTGGAAGAAGCCGTGTTTTGACATTGAATGCGTAGTGCAACACTCATCTTAGCAAAACGACGGGATGTCCAAAACTTCTGGGATATCCGCACTATAGGCAGTATAAACTCAATAAGGTGTTCAGAGTCTGGCGATGTACTTTACGCTCAAAAAGCTGGTAGAACAAAGGATCTCCAACTGCGCACAGCTGCTCTACAGCGGCTGTCACTGTCCTTGGCCTACTGGTCCGTAGTCCTACGTGATTAGGCATCATCCAATGCATGCGTCGGTGTCATGACTAGTGTTGTGTATACTGATTTTTATTCACATCACTGATCACAGTGGTTGAAATCTTTCTAATGAATTATTTTTGCAATTTTTAAGAGTCTCTTTTTAACAGCAAACTATTAAGAGTCACATAGCGGTAAGTAGTTCAAACTCTATACGATTCGAAACTCTGTTGTGATTAGACACTCTCGCAGAGTGAATTTAATCTAAACGTCTCTCAACAGAGTTGTTAAATAAATCGAATTCCGCTGATGTAGGAGTTAAAGTGAAAATGATCGTTGAAAAGAGCGTTTATTCTCATCCCTAGTCATGACGTGATCGGCCCACGTAAATAGGTTTGGCCCACGTAAAAGTGAAAATGTATCTTCGATCTACGGTTTGGTTAATATAACCTATAAGGTCATTAAGGGAGGTTCACGATACGACACGACAAGTCCGGGTAATGAATTTCGTCTGAGCCTTACCCGTGCATGAAGGGCTGACTATTTAACGACGGTAATAATGAAGTCAAGTAATAATATAATATCTTTCATTGTGCAATGTTTTGATCGCTGTGTGCACCACAATTTAGTAAATCATTGTTAAATCCATTGAATAAAATATCTGAGTTCTTTCAACTTATTAAAACAGTGTACCTCCCACAATTTGAACTTGAATTCAACGTCGAATTCTGAACAAATACCAGAAACGCTTACAGTCTATTATCAAGACAGTTGGACATTTAATTCGTAATAGGTAAATTGCTTCAATTTCCCAAACAAACATTACAGCAGCAACCGAAAAATGGTAGACCGTCGAGTTTGACGAATAATCTGAATGTTCTTCAAGTATTAGAGAAAGCAAATTCCAGGAAATCACACAACAAGAGAGCATGAAATGTTAAGCAAAAACTCAACAGAAGAACGATGTTGGTAGAATGGTTCTACAAGATAATGAAAGTATCGGCAATAAGAACATCAAATGTTTCGTAACAGCTGCAGGCTGGATTACGAACTTTGTGGCTCTATTTCTAAAAGTGGCTGGCGTCAGTTTAAAGTTAATATTCTAGAAATAATGAAACAAGAATCACCATTTCCCGTACGAATCTTAATATCACAGTTCAATAAACTATTTTTTGGCAACCTCCTGAAGAAGTAAGGAAATGGTGCGGACAACATTGAACAATGACGAACACGCCTTCCTCGGAGGGAGGCTACAAGTTGACATGTTAACGATGTTAGTATAGTTCTATTAGTCTTGTTGTAATCTAAAAATGGTCTACTTTGAGGCGTATATCAAAGGATAGCTAACCGAAACACCTGAAACGTTACTGGCTATGTCTTGAATGTATCTCAGGCACAAACATTCTTCATGATCGTCCTTAATTTCCTAACACGTTTGGATATCTTTCTTCTAGGCCTCGTTACACTTCCTGTGTTTAGTTACTGTCCCTCCGGATGCCCTAATACCAGGTACATAGGCATTGTACCACTCACTCCAGGTAGAAACGACTGCCTCCCGTTACGCATCGGGATCCGCTACCTCTGCACCGTACGCTTAAATGTCCTTTTCTGCCCGGTTGGCCCTCTTCTAGTCCTACCGATGATGGAGCTTGGTCGTGATGTGATGTGCGGCTTCGGGTATCTACTCAAGCACTGAGAGTTTGAGATCGTGCCTCTCCCACCCAGAAGCTTAGAGACACTCGAAAATTACGTGTTTTGCGTCCTTCGTGATATCCTGACATCTCTGACAGTCCGGGAATGACCTAAACTCTTTGACGAAGAGATACTCTGCGCAGAGATAGCTGGAAGGTCATGGCTCCATGTTTCCGAAGCTACCAGGCCGGTTAATTTACATACGATGCGTCCACCGCGTGTTCTAACTGTTGCCAGATGGATATCATTCGTTGTCGCTATGACGTTCTGATCGCGATGCGTGATCGACAGAAAACAGAAACAGTTCAGTGGATGGAATCGTTCGTTCACTTACATCGAACTTCTGAAGATATTAGACGAATGATTCACCATGTTTCTCCCGAATAAAACTTGAATTGTTAACACAGCATCAATTGTTCACAGCACAGCAGATGAAGTATCTTATTAGATGTGTAGAACATCTATCTATGTCTTCTTCTTCTTTCTTGGCCTAACGACCTCTAAGGTCATGCCTGCCATTTCTGGCTTACTAGACTAATTGATACCGCATAGTTGGTTAGTCAATCCTCACTATGGGGGAACGGCCCAGATGAGACTTGAACCCCGGTCCTGCCGTGTGAAGACCGGCGCCGCTGTCGCATCACCACCGGGCCGCCCCGGTCATCTATCTATCTATGTATATGGTTTAAAAAGGATTAATAGCATTGATCGTTGGGCATCAGTTACATAATCCTTCAGAAGCATTCAGAGTCTAATTCACAGGACTACAGTGAGTTTTCCTTCATAGTCCTTCCTTCCATATGGAGCCAAACATCTTTTGAATTTCGTCCTTACGAACGCGGTTAAGAGGTGTTCATCAATGTTGGACTGACGTCTTGTCTTAAAGGCATATGTGACTATTGGGATAAACATATTGGGTGTCTAACAGTTGTAGGTGGCATAGAATATACATAAATAAATTAAATCAAGTTCTTTATTAAGAATTCAAACTTTTACATTCGTACCAGTCAAAGCTTATCTAACTAGATATGATCGATTTGTAAATCGAAAGCGTCTGAAATAGATAGCCAGAATCTCATCATACCCGTCATCCAATTCCATCCTTTGTGAAAGGGTAATTAGATACGGATAGTGTATCCTCTCTTCAAATTACCCATTTTACAATTTGATGCTGACATTAATAACTTGACAACCATTTGATTGGATGTGCGATGATGATCTAACCTTTCGCAGCTGAAATGGTACGAATAAACGATTGCTAATGACTTTTAGCGAACTGTGACGACAATGTTTGGTAAGCGTTCTACTATTTTAGGAAGAGGCAGTGAAGATATAGTTTGCCTGGTGCAACTTTTGCTGGCAAAAAGTTTGTGTTTGTGTTGGAAATGTACGCACCGGCACTCGTTTGCCAACTCCGGGGAGGGTGAAAGTTGGACTCATGTGTACGAAATCTTCTCGACGAAAACCATGGGAACACGTGAGCCGATGTTATGCGACCGAAAAGGGGGAGCCGGCGAGCTTTTGGAGAGGTAATTTTATTCCCCATCCAGCAGTGCCTTCAGGTTTTGCAATCAGTGTAATTGGAAAGCGCCTCGAAGCGTGTCTATCGCAATAATTAACATTTTTTGCACATGATCGATCAACATGACATGTGGCTAATCGTCAGTTGCACTCTCATATTCAAGGATAAGGAGACGTTGGAGACAGGGGGGAGGGGGGGGGGGGGGGGGGGGGGGGGGGGGGGGGGGGGTGTGTGTGTGTAGTGTGGTGAGGGTTTATGCCATTTTAAACAAACACTGACCACGGACCGTTCGAATGGCGGAGGATGTGAAATGGGATGTGATTGAGATGTTTTCATCGCTACAATTTCCACTTCGGCGAGCTGTCATTTATCCGTTCCGATATCCGAGGACCTTTAGGAAGTGGCTGGTCCTCCGGCTGGTCCTCCGGCTGGTCCTCCGGCTGGTCCTGCTACAGTACGAAGCACTCGGATGAAGCTATTTCGGTGTATGTGGGTACAGCGAAACTGCTTGCGGTGTGCAAACGATTTCTTTGCGTTTTTACGAGCATTAACTTTTCGGGGTTTGAGTAGCTTTGCTGTATACGGCAGCGCTGTACCGGCAGGTTCGAGTTCGACGGGACCGGTGGACTAATAAATGTGTACACGAAAGCTGTGCCGGCATGCGTCGGTGTACTGACGGCCTGTTGCTGACAAGCTTCGAATTGTTTTATGGTCATTTAATTTGCCATTATAGCTGGAATGGCAGGCGAGAGTTGTCGACGGTATTACACTTTTTCACCACTAGCTAGCTTTTACTTTGGCAAGGCGTGTGTCGAGGGCAATGCGTTACACAAGCAGAACTCGGCGGACGCAGCGAAATGTGGTATTTAAAGAAAGAAACAACAAACAGAAGAAAAAAAAGCTGAAGCATGTTACACAGTACAACTCAGCAGGTGGTTTGATAGCATGCCAAATTGTAAAAAAAGGGGAAAAAAGTTCATATTACGACGCACAGAGGAAAAAAACAACGAAAACACGTTTGGGAGCTGTCAATGTTGAAGGAAGCAAGTGGGTTAGCTTGGGGCATGAGGAATATTGCAAACATGTGCGAGGAACAATCTCGCTTCAAATTGTGCCATTAAATGATTGTTCTAGAATGTGGCGTAATGTGGCGAGTTTGTAAATTTGCTTTATTTATCGTTTAACGGTATTGTCAAAGCTGAAATATTGTTACTAAAGATGCAAAATAATGGCAATACTTCATGGGAAAAACGTAGTACAGAAATGTGAACTTTTAAAAGAGGTATTTCGTTGAACTGTTAAAGCCATAGTCTTAGGTCAAAGCGAAACGTATCAAAATAGTAGGAATAGGTAGTTTTCCATACCTGTGAAAACACTGCTGGCAAGTTTCGCGGGAATTGTAACTGAATTTACAGCCGACCAGGCAAACCGTTGTAGAAATGGTGACGAACGCAAGTCGTATGAAGCATTCTAACGCTCTCACTATCCATTTCCGTTCTGTATTGCTACAGGTCCGCGTACGGTTCAACCATACCCTATCAGCTAAATCCAACCAGTCGTCATGCAGTCACGTGTAACATTCAACCCAACTTTTCTGCCTCCAGGTACCGTCACGTGCCGAACATTTGAAGCCAGTGTGCGAGAAGTGTGCCCCAACAGTTTCCCTCAACAAAATCAGTAGGCTTCCGGTGCGAAGGAACCATCTTACAAAGCGACCGGAACTGCAATGAGCATGAAGCGAAAAACAAAACCTTCTGCGAGCGTTTGGAACCGTTGCTGGGAATCGGTGCAAGGTGACCAGATACTCACGCGAGCCATGGGCATAATGTACTCTCCATTGAAAGTGTGTATGTTCCGCACTGTAGCCAGTTTGCTGGTTGGGAAGCTTTCCATGTCGGGTGGTGCAGGTGCAGGAAGAAGGAGCGAACGTTTGTACGACATTTCCTGCGACAAAAAGACCCTTGCAGGGATTCGTGGAGCGTGAGTTTGGAAAGTTATTGTTTTTGGGGCTTTTTTTCCTTGTGTGTGGCAACATCTGTGTCACAGGAGAAGCCCGTGCGGGGTGGAAAGAGCTTGGGCGAAGGTTTTGAAAAGTTTTCATCCCATTTGCAGGGGAATTTCAAGTAAGGACGGCGTTACTGTACGGTCTCATAGTGTTCACCAAATATGCGTACAATACGCACAATTCACGTGAGAGCAAATGGAGTGCAAGCGCATGGAACGTGTGTAATCAACAGTGTAATTTGATACAGATCAGCTCAACATTTGTATAAACTTCATGTGATTCAGATTGAATTATGGTTATATTGGAAATGGTATAGTCAAACTGGGCTGAGGAAACATTCTTATCCATTGTTTAGTCTCTACAACCTTGAGAGATCTTGGCCAGCCATTCATTTAACCCGTAGTTCTATAGCAAGGTAGACAGGTTAGCGATGCATTCACAACAATAAAATTTCCAAATTCACATGGAGCTAGGTTATCCAGTTATGAGTAAATTGATTAGTAGAAACCGGTAGTGGCATGAGAATTTCAGCCTACTATGAACTCCACAAACTATTGCGAGAAGACTCCATGGACGGAGAATCTAGGCTCTTGAGTTCCAGACCGTTTATGTCACAATTTTCCATATCTCTGCCCTTCATAGCAGCTCCTATTACTTGTTCGACCACAATATTCCTGTGTTCTTACTTTGTTTTTACATTTTTTTACTATTTTTTTACATTTCTCTAAAAAAATTGTAATTAATTCACAAACTACTATTGCACTATTACGTAAGGTGATCCTATTACAAATGATGTCAATGCACACGCTTTTTTGGAGTGACGAGTGCTAAGGGCTATCTGTAAATGTTGCCTTGAGCAACGTTGCAATACGTTAACGACAGGTTTCTTGATCTTTTATTGCTTTTAAATACGCACTTGATACGCCTGAGAAAAAAAACTGAAGAGATAAAAAACCCTGTCTATTCGCTACGATAAACGTTAAACAATTGAACCGATCATCGAGTTAACGCTTCTTCCTTCCGTTACTCTCTCCCATCTCATCTCGATCGCACGACCAGGATTTTTTCTCTACCTAACTTCGGGCAGCCAGGATCGTCACACCCGTGGCAACAATAAAGATGTGTGCAAGTAGGGCTAGTACAATGAACTCCGACTTGGTTGAGCTGTTTGATGGAGTAGATATCCTGATGGTGGCCAACTGTGGGAGTATACCATGGTTGAAAGAAATATAGTCCTGAATCAAGTTTTTTCGGAACTGTCAGTACGACGTGCTAAGCCTGTAGCATGTCAAGAAGAAGAAAATACCAGAAATACCAGGAGCGTATCAAAGCTGTGGTCCAAAAAAAAAGGAAAAGTCATATAATTACTTATTTATTAGGCGTTACTGATCAGCGCCTGCTCCTACGGTCTAGCGCCATCGTCTGTCAATTTAACCGGCCATACTGGTAGACGCATCAACGTCATTACTGCATATCAATATGGGTTTACCACGCCTCTGTCGCTGAGGTCACCGCACAGCGTGTAGAACTATTCATTGTAACAGGTCCTCCGTTGTCCTTCTACGCATACGGAGCCGAAAATCCTTCCGAACATCTTCCTGTCAAACACAGCTAAGAGAGTTTCGTCAGTTATGAACAGAGTCCATGTCCAGTTTCTATTTTCCTCAAGCTGTCGTATGAACGGTTGCGAGTATCTCAATATCTATGTTATTATTGGTACTGACTTTTGTCCCCTGATAGATGAAGTTTTGGACAAATTCGAACATACGATCAACAAATCCGTGTTTGCTTGAATGACGGATGGTGATGTCAGCATCATTTTGATTTTCGCCTCGTTAATCTCTAGCCCGAGGTTTATTGCTGTCTACTCGGTCCTTAGGTAAGCTTCTGCTACATAGGAGAGCCTCAAATCAATGATGTAATAGCAATGAGGAAGTATTACACTTATAACTAATCTTATAGCTCTCCATAATGGTCAAGTAGAACTTGAGTTGACTGAAGATTGTTTTTATTACCGTCTCGACATGAACTTTATCCTCTACAGACCGAATTTAGTTTCGAATGAATCCTAATACTGATAGATACAGGCAGACATACTTCATATCGTATGTATTGCAGAAGAATACGAGTTACTTGATTTTAAAGATTCTTAAAAGCTTTTTGAGACTGTAATTATCGTTTCGTATTCTCTGGCTATATTAAACTCAACGTGTGGTTGCTGTCAACACTGAGTTTTTCTTGGGATATACGTTATCATTTTGAAGATGCATATTGTCTCAGTAAATAAATTGCGATGGTTTTGTTTAAGTTATTAGTTATATATAGGTTTAAACATCTTAATTACTTTTCCATTAACTCGTAAGTCATTTGTAATAAAGCACCATATACCAAGTTATTAAACAGTAGTTCAAATCTCATCTGGACCGTTTCTCCGTAGTGAGGGCTGACTTGCCAACTAGCTAAGAAGACGAAAACAGTTTTTATTCGTTACAGTGTTTCTTGATAGATCTGCGGCATACGTCAGTTGAAGTTTCATCCTCGTCAAGCAATTTTCGACATGTGGCAATTGAACTGCAAATGTCAAAAGCATTCTAAGCCGTGCGGGAACTTGAACTTCAAGCAGCGTCAATTGAACTAGACTACTCAAGGAATGTATGACTGCGATCCCGGAAACAAACGTTCCTTTCGCAGGCGGTGTATTGTCGGGTTGAAAAGATGAAATTTGCTCAAAATTGAACTAGGGGTAAATTAGCAGAACCGTTTAATTCGTTTTGAGGTAAATTTCAACTTTTCAACCAGAAAATACTTCGCCTGTGAAAAGAACTTTTAGTTCCGGGATAGGAACCATCCGTTCCTAGAGTGGTCTAGTTTAATTGACGCTGCTTGAAGTTCATGTTCCCGCATGACTTAGAATGCATATGACATTTGCAGTTCAATTGCCGCATGTCGAAGTTTGCTTGACGATGATGAAACTTCAACTGACGTATGCCGCAGATCTATCAAGAAACGCTGTATATTTTGACCATTACATATAACAAATACAAAGTGTGATCGAGTCGAGCACTGGTCCCGTTCGACTTGCTAAGACCGGAGGATGTGTTTGACTCAGTTTTTTAAGATCGGAAGCTCACCTCTGACTTCATTGAACAGTACAAAGTGTTATTTTAGAATGCTGATTTATTAATACACTTACTGGCTAATTTGTACTAAAAAAAATTCTGACCGATCCAGACCGAAACACAACTCATACCAATATAGCAAGATTGTTAACTAATCATTTAAAAAAACATGACCTGCTCATAAACCGTTAACATTTGAAATAATGCGGAAATTAGTGTCGCCCTCTATGCAGAAAATATTAGAACAAGTTGTGAAAGCTCATACTTTGCTGGAGGCATACAACTAAACGAAACAGATGGCTTTGGTTTATATTTGGGGCCGTCTCGTTTTTGTAAATCTGTACGCTAACTGATGTCAGTTTCTGAAGAGAAGAAAAAAGTCCAATGGCTTAAACTAAGCAAATATCTAACCTGAACTAGCGTTTCTTTTTCTTTATTGATTTTGATATTTTTGAGAGTTAGAGACAATCTAGTATTAAATAGCCATTTGAAAGTGCTTCATATAATTGTTTGTCCAGAACATCGCAAAATAAATCACCCTGTTTCGCACATCAACAAAAGGAAAAATGTGGAAACCCTCCAAAGCAACACGCAACAAGAAAGCTTCATCTTTCGCCATGAACTTTGGACTGGGCGGGCGAAAAGCACACCCCTCGATATTGAGTGCAGCTTTCGCACGCGACAACTTGTGCATGAACACAGGGCAGCCAAACAGCTGGCGACAGCATGCATACAACCGGCATTTTAAATGAACGTTCCTGGAGAAATGCCAAACCACGTGGAGACGCACCAAAGTCACGAGTCAGCGCATTAGGCATCGCACGGAACCTTATCACCTGACAGCATCGGTAACTCCGTACAGGTTCGGGGTACTTATCATAGAACTCCACCTTCTCGCCGGCATTGAGTCGGCCACGTGTGGACCAATCATCGGGCCCCAAACGATTGTCCTTACTTCCGCGTGTGGGTGCAAAAACTACCCACTGCACGAGATGAACGCAACGGTGAGTGTGAGAGCATCCAAGATGAGCGTTTTCGGATTTCGGATAGCGTTCATCCACCGGCCGGATAAAACGCTCGCACACGGTACACGGTGGTCGAGGTCACGGCGCTTAGTGACGCTGAGATCAGCAGCCGCTGTTTGTGGTTCATTTTCGTTCGTCTGACAGACGTCGACGGGTACGCAAAGGTTTTCGGCTCGCGCACCCGACGGTTGCGTATCGTGGTTCAGTTCGTGGCCGCGGCTCAGCCAGTGTGGTTCGGCATTTCGGCAGTGCTTTCTTCCGTTCGATTCCCGCGCACTATCTGTTTCCGTCTCTGTTACTCTGTGCGTTTGCGAGGGGCGCCCCATCGTGTCGGTCTCCTCCCCCCGTCCCCGCACGTACTCTCCCCCCCTCTGTGTATCCGTTCTCCCATTTGCAGACGGTAGGTTTTAAGAAGTCTGCGCGTCTGGCTTTACACGTGTGTGTTGGAGCAGTGTGAGTGTGTATGCGCGAGCGCGCGCGTTTGTGTCGATGGTTGTATCTGCCCGCCTCGCGGCAGAGTGTATTTTTATAGATCGATCGGTGCGGGGAAGCCGCTGTGTGCGGGTGTATCGGTCGCGGTTACTGCTAGTGCACCAGTGTCCAATTCCTGGTTCCCTCTTCTTACGGCATTCTTCCTTCATTCCCTACCGAAACGGGCTTTGACTGGACTGGCGTGTTGTTTCCGTCGGCGACGGTACCGGCAGCGACTCCACTCTCCACATTCGTCAGCAAAAAAAGGGGTCGCAATCTGACAGTTTCCCGACGCGCACGGGATCATGTTCGCCTGAGGGCGAAGGTGTTGAATTGTCAGCATGTTGTTGCACCAGGAACCTTACCAGTGCACGAACCGATGCTCGACCGACGCTCGACGGTTGCGTTTATCACCCATTGGAAGTCGAACTTTTCTCGATCACGGTCGTCTGACGTCACGCGGTTTCGTCAC
>KZ062620.1:12164-24851 GCA_002091835.1 Anopheles maculatus
CAACTCGCAAAGGGAGCGCACAGTGTGATGCGTGATGTAGTCCAAATTTAGATGACAACAGATGCATGATCTGACTCGCCTGCTTCGATTGGGCTATGTGCGTGGAGTGTTTATAAATATATAAATATGTGCGCGTGTGCGTGTATGTGTGTATGCGTGTGTGTGTGTGTATGAGTGAACTTTTCATTCAAAACCCTCTTGGAAGAGCCGGTCATAATAAAACCGGGCGCTATCGGGCTGGTTGCTAACCACCACCAGCTGAATCAAAATCAATTCGAATTTCGCTCCCCCATGCTCTTATCGCACATATAGATCGAACGAAGCCGGGGCCGGATCTCATCTTCGCGGTACGAAGACGGTATGAAGCCTGAACAGAACAAAAAGCAACAAATAGTTTCGAAAAACGGTTCGAAAAAACGAAGCAAGACGCACAACTGGCGTACACTGGGCCGCGATAAAAAATGGTTGGTGGGTAGGCCGGCCGTACACTGTGTAAGTGCGCCCGCTATCGCCGTCATCTAGTTTGTGTGCTGCATTGTTTGAGCGGTTGCTAATATTTACCTTATGGTTTGTGGGTCTATTTTTCCGGTCCGGTTTAGGCCACCTTTGCGTTCGGTACGCGTTTCTGTGATCTTACGTGACGCAACTTTTCGTTTCCTCGCTTAGAATGGGTTCAAAGTTTCTGATCCATATGTTGAAGAGATATCTTAGATTGTAGTACTTCGAGTTTTTCCAAGGTTTTTAGTGAGACTTTCTTAAAGTACGTTAAGTTTAGTATACTTTTTGTTACATTTCCGACTGTTCTATTCTCCAGTGGTGTGTTTGTGAGAGATCAGCTCGATCGCTAGAGGTTGGTAGTGTAGAACAGGACAAGTTTAGTGTTCCCGTATATCATACCAGCCGGATCCTCGTGTTTCCGGAACTGTAGCCCGACAACATTGTTGCCATTTGCTGATCGGCGTATATTCCAGCGCGAGTGATCGCATTGCCGCATCGGCAATGGCGGCCGTAAGGTGCCGGGCGACGGCACTGCTGCTGCTGCTACTTCTAGCCGCCATCGGAACGGATGCAGCCAGACAACAGCCGTCCATCGTTGACAGCGAGGTAAGTGAGTGTGAGAACATACCGGGGCCGGGCTGTACGCATTATTGTGCGTTGTGCGCGACACTCGGGGTAGAACAAACAGTGTACTGAGTGTTGACAAACGAAGCCACAGCACTTGGGAGCTGAAGTGGGTCGTCTGCAGCCCGATGTATGTACGAGGCCAAGAGTCCATCGAAATGCATACACTCTGGCGTCGGATTTGGAGGACTACTTTTCGTAGCCAATTGCGTGTGTGTGTGTGTGTGCGTGTTGCCCAGTCCTTCCTGTTTGCACCGACCCACCCGGAATGTGGAGTAGAATAAGAATCTTTGTGATTGCGAGTTGGGGGGGGAAAAGTTTATCAGAGCACTTCGTACTCCACACCTGTTGCTAGTTGGTCCACGTGTCGCCGTGCGCTGTAAGGTGTATTGGATTCGAGTATCTTAACCCGGGAGCAACCTTATAGTGTGCTACATTGTATCAACACGGAGCGGGCCACTCCAGTGCGATCGTTTAACGTGGTGATCCAATTTGTTGGCCCTGCGCCATCCACGCTTCCGACTCATCCGCGCTTCCATGGATACCCCGGGGTCTTACGATCTTGATTAAAAAATACCAACAGATTGTGTAGTTCGAGGCACGACGCTGACGACGGGCGGTTTTTCTTGATAAGGGCGTTTGGAGCGCTGGCGTTGGTGCATATTTTTGTGCATGATGTAACGCGAAGACGCATCATCGTATCGCGCTCGTCGGCCGCTCACGATAAGAGGTCGTGCTGTGGTCGAAGATAAAGCGACAAGCGGGTGTTTCCAAAAGGTTGATTGTGTTGGACACCGTGTTTGCGGTGCCGCAAGCTTAGACGAACTCAAGGATGTTAAGATGGGCTTATTGAAGCTTTGCGCACGGTGCCGGCTTTTGGGAGGTGGTTTAAACATTCCGCGTGTTAGGCGCGTTTAACGCATTCCATCTGCTTAGTGTGTGCAATGGATGCGTCTCCATGTTATCGTGAGATTTGCCAAATTTGCATTGAACTAAACATCAAAGTTTGCAGATAAATGGTGATAAACAAGAGAGGTCCTTAGGTCTATAAGACATCGGTTAAGTCCAAGTCATTTGTAGCAGTCGGGTAGTCGAGGCATTAGCACTGTTCCCCCATAGTATGAGGCCTGACTACCCAAATACACGGTACCAATAAGTCTAGCAAGCCATAGTTCCATAGTCGGCATGACTTATCAGGTCGTTAAGCCAAGAATAAGATAGTCAAAAATATATTATACGATGTTACTGGTATGGCGTAGGGTACCATTACAAATTTCTACATACAGGTTCTACCACGAATTTCTTATATAGCTGCTTTTTGTAGCTGTACGCATTGACTACTTCCGAACTCCTCTTCGATGCAACTTTCGCTTAGCGCAACCCATCAAGGGCTACATCGTTTGGTGGTGGTTGATTTTATTTTGCTAAAAACTCGCACACTTTTGAAGAGTCAGAGAGAACCTGTTTTCAATTAACACACCAGGCACCCGGCATTCAAGCTGATCTTGAGCGATTTGCTCCAGCCAGACGAACCTTTCCATTAGGATACACCATGTATCTGTGGCTTCCTTCACCATAAAATATAGTGAGACAACCCGTGCCAGCAAAAAAAAACCCTTTTCTGTGGTCGAGAGAAATTGTGGCCGTTGTGGTTGGATTGAAAGGCGCGAGGGAACAGAATTCGAGATTTTTCAAGGATAAGATTTCTTCTTCTCGAGCCGGAGCCGAGGTCATTGCATTCAACCGGTGGAGGTTGGACAGCACCGGGAAGCGATCCACCAGGTTGGAGCTCTTTCTGGCTCGGGAGTTGTCTTTTCGTCTTGTGTCTCGTGAGCTATTTTCGTTCCAATGCTAGTATTTGCATGAGGTTGACTGCAGATCAATCTTAGTCATGAGGCCGCTGAAGACCCGGGCATTTAGCTACACACATCGATGTGTCTGTGGTTATTGAGTAGGGAGTGTTATAATTCGTGCAGCGGGTCCGAGCTGGTGGGTTTGAAATCAAGAAGCTACTCACCACGAGTTTATCGGATCGACAGATAGATCGCTGATGGAACGTGTGTGGGACACCCAACGGATAGGTCCACAAGGGAAGTTCCTTATTTGGTGTGGTTTCGCAGCGATCTTCTCCACGGTTTCGGTACGGATGAAGGCGAAACTCGAGCAACACTGCACGAGCGTGCTGCGTCGTGGATAAGGTCGACAGACAAAACCTACAAAACCGAAACCGATCATTTGTGTGCCGTATATGGGTATGGCGCATAGCACCAAAAGTGACCGTGGAGGGCTTTGCCGAGGGCGATCGTGAGTCCGGTGTGCTCGCGCTCCACTCACACTCGTCATGGGCCTGCGAGATTTCTGCTTGCTTTGTGTTGGCATTGGCCTTTCGGAGTTGATACCGGTACCGGTGTCTTTCATTTCGTTGCGGAGCCGATTGCTTAATTATCATATTATTGACGCCACCGTCGCCACCGTCGGTAGGTATCGGTAGCGTTTAGCTACGCGATAACCTACGGGAGACCCGCCCCCGGTGAGGGTATGCAGAGGTTCTGGGTTTCAATCAATTTGTTCAATTTCTACGCACTCAAAAGTGACAGTTTGTCACGCCTTCTGTAGGTGATGCATAGACAAGGGTTGCGTATTACTTTATCGCGTTGGTCTGCACCAAATGTGGATGAATTATAGGAGGCATTCTTTGTAGAGTTGGTTCAGTATTTCTACAGAATACACTTGAACATGACATACTTAGGCTGATGTCATCTTTTTGTTTTACTGATGCTGATTCAACCGACGATGGTGTGCTGGCACATGTGGAAATTATGTCATCTATAAGTGTTTTTGATAAAGTATGATGATGGAAATGGAGAATATGTTACGGCTCAAGAACTTTACGAGGAAACTGCGTCAGAGCATGATGTGATTGTATTTAGCGGAATAAGTATCAATCATTTTAATTGCGGAAGACCTGTCATACTTGACAGTTTATAGCATAGGAAGTAAGAATCAGTTTATGTAGCATTTCTGACTAAAAAAAATTGAGAAAAAGAAACCAGATTAAGGTATTGCACATGTGTTCTAAGTACAATGTCTTATTACGGATTTATAACGTGGAAAACAAAATAGACCATATTTAAATTTTTGTACTTCATACGTTGAAATATTCATCTTTACTGATATTTTGCTAAAAAAATTGTTTACATTGTCGACATGTCAACCTGCAGGATCCCATATTTTGCTGGCGAGTGATGATTAATTTTGAACATCCATAATGCCTAACCACAAATGTTTCTAACGTCCAGCCTGCCCAGCATGAATCACGGTAAGCTTCATCGTTTAGTCTATATTTTGCTTGGTTATCTATTCCGACTTTTTTTCTGTTGTTAAAAGTTGCAGATTTAGTAAACATTTTGCCCTCATATGCGCCCTTCTCATTCTACGGCCAGTGAGTGAGCGAGTGAGCATCATGGGGAAGAGATTAGTGAAATTAGACGTATACCGCGAACAATGTTAGCCACCGGGGTTCGGCAGCTAAAAAGGACCGCCCATAATTAACATCTTTCACACTTTGATAATTTATGAAACATCGTTGATCCGCTTTAGGAAGGTTGTTGCCACCGTCACCACGGCAAGTGAATGTTGGCTAGCGATGGATTTGGTTCGGCACGGAACACTGGTCCGTTTCAGTTCAAGAATGGTAAACCTGATGTGTATTTTAATAGAGGAAAAGTTTAACATACTGTTACCAACAGCTTTGTTATGGGCTTATGATGTTTAAGATACCTCGATTTTTTACAAAATTTCTAAACATTTATGATGTCACGATGCACATATTAAAACGGCCAGATCTTAATGCTTTGCTGGTTTATTATGAGTGTCAAAAATTGTGTATTCAAAAATAATAATTCTATATCGATATGAATCAGTAGGCTTCCATAAGTGAGATGAACTGGAGTGGTATAATAAATTCTTTCATTTTAACACCACCCGATGATGTCACAGCTCTTACTTTTCAATCTGCCAGCATCCATAAAGAAATGGTGGGAAATTTATGGAACGAATTTCAAAACAAACTTCCACCACCCCAAAAACTAGCCCAAAAGGTGCGATGATGCCATTGTCCGTAGGTGGTATTCGATGGATTTGACCGCTGGTTCAGCATTTTCAATGAGTGGTTTTTTGTCGGGTTGAATGCGGATCTGTTTGATAGAGCAGACAAACACTTGTCTGCGAATGAATGGGGTTGATTTTTGTTGAATGAAAATAAATTAAATAATGCTGTAGAATATTAAACCGACATTTTATACCAATAAAGCGTTAAACGTTATTAAAAACCAGAGCTTTAAAAATGTCTGCTCTTCTGTTTGAGCCAGAACGCTTTTAATTCCTACCCCAACCAATGAATTATTCAGCACATAATTAGTTTTTTATTCTTCGTCTAATTTTTCCTAATTTGCCTGCTTACGCACCCCACCTTCGTTAGCGTTGCCACCAATGCAAATGGTGGCGAATTTGCAGCAAGATTTGGCGTTTAAGTTTGCCCATTCTTTTGCATCTTCCAAAGCTGTAAAGCGACCGTTCAACAGAGGGCCTTGTCGGCTGTGATATTATGATGAATTTTTTTATAATCACTCTTAAATTACGCTGTCGGAAGATACTTTTTTGTTTCGCCCGGTTGCTGTCCGGATTTCTTTTATGGAAGGTTATGTCTTATTTGCCCGGCATTTAGACGGATTAGCCCGTTTCGGTCGGTTTCATGTTTTACTGACGACCGGCTGTGTCCGGCTGCTTTCTGTTTGGTTCGTCGGAGCGTGTTGTAGTTTATGGGCGAAGGTGAATATAGAACAGCTCAACAGACGCAGGATCGACACCGGCCGAGATGACTGTTTCATTGTGGTGCACATTCTTTTTATGAATCACTTGTTTCCGACGAAATGAAGGGGGGGAGCGAAAGTGTGCGCCAAGATGAGAGTTTTGTTTTACGAGTTTAACTGTTTATTTGGTAGAAACATTTTCGGCTACAAAACGGCAGACCACTGGTATGTGGCGATCTAACTTCGAGGTGCAACCATGTATACAATCCAGATTGGAGCGAATGAAGGACTGATAAAAAGTGGGTGAAAGATATATTTATATAATTAATTTTCTCACATCCAAAGCTAGGAAAGCAAGCAAGAATTAATGAAATAATGTCCAAATCTCATTTAAACCTTCGCCAACCATTCTTCATTCGGTGACCGGTTTCGATTATTGGGGGTATAAGACGTACGATGGGATAATGCAAGTAACGTCTTATCTTAAAGCAAATCAACGATGAAAAGAAATGCGTTTTAAAGAGCATTCTAATGGGGCGGATCGCTTCATTTCCCGTACGCGTTGGTGCATGTGATGGATCTAATTTATGTACAGCATAACAATAAATTAGGCGACAATCTAATGCGCGATTCGTTTTTCTCCCAATGTTTACCCCTTTTTTAAGAGATGCTGTTTTTTTGTCGCTTATACAGTGACGGCCAAAACTATAAGACCACTAAATCTGGTTTTAAAGACTAGGACTATAAGACTATAAGTGTTTGTTTGTTTAGAATAAAATTAAATATATCAAATTAGAATAAGAATTCCAAACGAACGAAAAATGATAAAATAGCTTTATTAAATCAAAATTAAATGATTTGTCTATTTTTTGTTGTTGTGCTATTAACCTGTTTTTGGTCTGAATATCAAACAATAGTAAGCCAGAATAGATTTCATGTTTGATGCAAAGGAATCCCGTTACTCGAAAATTATTTTCTATGTTCGCATTGTCGCGTTACTAATAAAACCCTTGTGGATTTTGTGGATGTTTACGGAACTGTTTACGGAACATGAACCAACGTATCGTAAGTTGATGTTGTCTACATTGACTTCTAGGCTGTCTTCTATCGCATCTCACACGAAATACAACTGAAGCAATTAAGAAAACTGAGCGCTCCTAACAAGTTAGTCTCGTGGATGAAATCATACCTGGTAAATTGAACATATCAAGAGGGTATAGGGCGCCAATATATCGTACTCATTTGACAGCGCATCTGGGGTCCATCAGGATAATAAATTAGGGCCTATTCCCCATCAAAGATCTCTCCACCTTTCTACAAATCAAGGATCGTCACTTACTGGGCGGCTGGTATTGTCGAAATTGCCTGCAGTTGTGTCTTGATTTATACCAGGATTCAACTATTAGCAGAGTAAGAAAACTTTTTCTAAGTGACTACGGTATCGGATGCCTTCGGTTGGGTTAGTCACATTTAGACAGATCACAAGTAAAAATCATCAGTGTATTCATCTGTTTCGTTTATTACATGGTGAAACAGATCTTCCAGTACTGCTTGCAGATGTGAATGTGTGTGCCCCAAATAGGCTCATGCGATTTTTAAATGTGTACATCCGTTTTTAAAGAGCATCGTCTGTTCCGCAGTTTTTAACATGTGCAGTTTGATGGTAGAATAATTAAGATTAAATTGATCAATATCTTTTTCTGCTTCTTCTCTGGCTTTATAACCTCGAGAAGTCTTGATCTGCCGATAATGGTCTTCCTGAACTACGTGTTACTCGTAGCTGGATAGTCAGTCCTTCTTTCTTCTTTCATGGCCTAACGACCTCTTAAGGTCATGCCTGCCATTTCTGGCTTACTAGACTAATTGATACCGCATAGTTGGTTAGTCAATCTTCACTATGGGGGAACGGCCCAGATGAGACTTGAACCCCGGTCCTGCCGTGTGAAGACCGGCGCCGCTGTCGCATCACACCCGGGTCGCCCCGGATAGTCCGTCCTGTGCATGGGAAATCGCCAGAATACAAGAATTCAGCTATTTATAAATTTTGATCCTAAAAAAGTAGTAATAGATAATAATCGTAATAGTAATAATTAAACGATGTTTAACACACACAACATTATCGTTACGTTTCATATCTGCATCATAACTTCGCTTCTAACACTGTTTACATGCTATCCGGGAAGATTTATTGGTTTTCTGTAAAGCTTCAAGATGATTTTCTGCTCGTCTGTCAATGTTATTCCGTTAATCTAGATGGTGTGTGGTATGACTTATTTCGGTATCCATTTGATATTGCAAATGATAATCTATTTTTAAATCCGTTAAAGCATGCCATTAAATGATTGCAAACGCAAAGACCATACGTCATTGTTTATACAACGAAACGGGTTGGCGCGTGGACCGTGTTCTTTGGGGATAGAATTTTGCGAACCATTTTACGGACCAAAAAAAAAATCAGTGTAGACAACAAAATAGGACGCGAACTGTTTACTTGTGCCGCGTGTATGGTTATGACCAGTGTCTTTAAAGTGACTGTAGACCACACGTAGCGAGAGATTAGTGGGCAAAGACATTTCTTACGCCTGACGTCACCAGTAGCGTGAACAGATACTCATCCGAATGTGATGGAATTGTCTGGTGAGGTGATGTATTTCATAATATTATTTTTTATATCATTTATAAGTAATATAAATAGACTATATCTCAAATTTATTAAATGCACATATTAGTTAATAATATAATATAATTAGGGTGTTTCGGTTGTGACAGATAATGAGCAGGTTAATCACAGTGAAACGACATGTAACATTTCATTATTACTTCACCGCTATGAATTCATCCAATAGACGGAAGCGCACTCATAACTGTTGGTTTAACACTGTACAGCGTGCTTTGACAACTTTGTCCCTCCTGCACGCTGCCCAGCATCATTAATCATGGACCCACGAACTCCACCTACAGAAGTTACTGTCAGATTGTTTTCTTAATAATTGCAGCTACCGCACACGGTGGCTTTAGCGTGATAGATGAACTTTTTCTTGCGCCTTTTTCAACTGAAGATGGATTAGTGGAGAGGGCCAATCCCAGTACACACACACACACGTCTCCCTCGTGCCGTGTATTGGCTCTGCCTGCCCAAGTTTAACTGTTTTCGTTCCTTTCTATCGGCAAGCATCAACAGCATGCACACAGCGATCGGTGTTTTGACGCAGTTCCAGTACGGTTAGGGCTCCCCATAGTAGGGAAAAGGTGCTTAGGTTAGGTGTCGGTGTGTCAGTCGCGCCGAAGACAGGGAGAGAACCCATTCACCAAACCTCCCACTTTTGCCATATTTATGTCGGCAAGTCGGCTCTTCTTGCCGTGGCGGTGAGAATCAATTAATTTTCTGGTTTCGGGCCGCTGATAAAGTAGATTATCGTCTACTGTACGGCCGATGAGTCTCGATGGGCTTTGGGTTTCGGGGTGCGCTGTGCAGCATCCAAGGGTCTTCTGGGTGCATCAGGCTTCTCGCACAGCCGGGCTAGGCAATCCGCCCAGTTGCCCGGTGCGCCGAGGTTTCCAATGTGAACAAAACATGCATCCTGCCACCAAGTAACATGAGATCGTTTATAGCTGAAACCCCGGCTTTTTATGGTTGCCGTTGTCTGTTGTTCACTGATGCTCGAGAGTTAATCGAACGAAGGTGAGAGAGAGAGAGCTCTAACAGACAACGATGGGATGAAGGAGATGCTAGGTTGCGTCGTGAACCGATCCCCCTAGACACGAGACTGACACGGGTTGGCCAGTAGATTGATACAATCGATGCCGCCAATTGGCGTTTCTGGTTTCGAAGGTTACGTTTTGGGGACGAGCTCTACACTTTTATCGTTCGTCGGTGGAAGAGTTTCGGGGAAAATCGTTTCGGAAAACTGTTTTCCGGCACAGGGGGGACAACAAGTGCAGCGCCGTTCGGTTGATTGGTTCAATGCGTGCACAATTGACCTGGGTCAATTAGATTGTTATCAGCATTATTGGTGTTTATTCGTGTTGTTTACTGACACATAAAAATTAATTATTCCATCAGTGTTTTACGCAACATTGGAGGGCATTGAAAAGCTTTGACACACTTGCGTGATTTGTTATACGGGTAGAATCTGAGCGATGGCACCAGACTATGCTGAGGGTATTCAGTACGCAGTTTATACACTTATAGAATATTAAAATTCTATATTTAGTATTGAACGTTTACTACACACCCTGATCCTTTCGCACGGTGTCTTCCTTTACCTATCTTCCCACCCAAGAAGGTTGTTTTAATCTAAGAATTGATGGATCACGACTCCAGATAGGATCGCTAACGCAAACTGAAGCATAAATCAGCGCTATAATGGATCGCCTCGCGAGCGTATTGCCGACTGTAGCAAATCAAGGCATACTACGATTGTTTTCTATGCAAATTTAAATGTACCATAAAATATTTATACCCGTCCATTCGCCGGTGGATTAGCGCACGAACGGGCTGCACCCTGGCATGTGGAACGTTAAGTATGCGGTCCTGCGGTTCAACCGGTTTTGCTTTCTCTCCCAGGTTCATCAGCATCAGGCATCGATGTGCAGTGCGCTATATGCATGTGCGCTGCAAGCTTCAAATGCATGCGCTTTGTTTATGCTACATATTGTGCCGTTTGTAAGACAATACAATTCCATGAACGTCGCCAGAACGGTATTGTTAGCATCAGTCAGTGTTTTTTTGGATTTGGTTTTCACGTTCCCTCTCTTCAAGTAGAAAGATCTGGTAGACACATGAGTCATGGTTTACGTCATCCGGCAAACTGCAACGCTTCCGAGTGCGTTTCGTGGCGAGTTGCAGTGCAGACACAATGCGCCTATCGAGCGGGAAATGGAGATGAAAAGTAAGACCAACACAGTCAACGAAAAAAAAACACAGTCCCCCGAGTTTCGAATCGTTTATTAACGACTTGCGCAGTCGCGTCGATGGAAAAGGCGACGACACAATGCGCGGAACGATAAAATTAATGACAATAATTTAGTTCGGTCGTCTGCTAACTGTTGCAACATGGTATGTTTGAGAGATTGTGTTACGGGGTGTTTCGGGAGGGTGGGTTGACTTGCTCCAAAAAAGGAATATTAACAGCAGTGCGTAAATCGACAACGGCGTTCCAAGGGTTTCAAGAGTTCTGTTGCAGTTTTTCGGTTTCGTGTTTCGACCGATCAGCGTAGTCAATCCATCGTGCGTCTCATAAAATTAAAAGCACTGGATGGCAGGAGCAGATGTGGACAAGAATAATATTTTAGGTAGCTTCTACGCAACATAAGTAAAACAGACTGGGTTTCATGAAGTATTGGGTTCAACGTATATTAAATCATACTAAGATAATTCTACGTTGGGTACAGGGATTTTAGGGTTACTGTTAATCAGAGTAGCTGCAGTGTACCTATTTCATACCTTATAGATTTGCTGATAAAAGCTTGAAAATAATATTGATGGAGTCGCATCGGTAGCCAGGGTGATAGTTGCGTCGGTCTCCAAATAGCTAGCTCAGGTATCGTATTCCGTGCAGGTTAAAGAAGTTAGAGAAGCTAGTAATGGCCAAGATCCCACGAAATTATAGAGCAAAAAATTAAGACAATAATATTGATAATGAAATTCATTCTCTAAGAGTTGAAGTCGAGCCGAAACTTGGCTTGGTCTACGATAAGTAAAGAAAAGACCATTAAATCAACCAAATGTCTGGAAAAATTCGAAACAATAAAACCATTTCTGGACTCTGTTCAAGATGAAGATGAATATTCTTGAAGGTTCTTTGTAAGCAGACATAGTTTTTGCTGAGATATTGCTAGAAAGGAATGTTTAAAAGTTACTAATAAATTTGACTCAGTTACTGGGCTGCGCGACAAAACTCCACAATGTATTTAAAGTCAAAGCTGCAAAGAGGTTCCTTAGGTACGCTGTCTAGTGAGAGAATATTGCAATGGTTGTTACTTTTGTTAATTTTTTGGCAAATATTCCGTTAGAGCAGCCCTTGTTGGCAATTCCAGATAACATTTTAAGATTCACATTCACTTGAACAATAGATCTCTTGACCAGTAGTAGACACTTATGCTAAATAATGCTTATGTGACTCGGCTCTTCTGGAATTTATCATACCCAATACTACTAGAGTATATCTGGGCCAGCATGTTTTGGCCTGATATTTTTTACATTCTTCGTTAATTGTATCCTGTATTTGTATAGTCGGTCTCCTACGTATTGGCGAATGGTCCAAATGAGACTTGATACCTAGCCGTTCACGAATTTCGTGAACTTTTAATGTTGTAAGATACCTCTCCTACTATGGATTCAATCCTCTAATGTTTGAATATCTTGTTGTAGCTAACATTATTCACAACTAAATAGGTAGATAGCTACAGCGTAGACAGGATAACATCCAATGGCATATTGTAAATAATTGATGATGTTGCTTAGAGGCCTCAATCAATTTCACCACAAATTCTCAGTAATATTAGGTCTGAACACTAAAATAGCTATGTTTTATTTACTTATTTAACTAAAAAAATACTAAAGAAAGCTACTGTTCTGGCACCTACGGAACCAAAGCGCATTTTAACTGAGAGAAGGAGTTGAAGATTCGTTTTCCATAAACTAGATCTTCGGTGTTACAGTTTTGAAATTAGGAATATCCACAAATAGCTGACAAACAATTTAAATATATGTAATAATTGTAAATTCAAAATAAGTGAAAAATTCGTTTCC